>PPHT02000040.1:12435-48216 GCA_003705115.2 Ogataea henricii | reverse complement strand
GCCACACGCACCATGCTGAACCCCAGCAGAGTCAACATCGTCGTCTCCAGGAGACACGCGTCGGGGCTCTTTGGAAACCTCGGCGACAGCATCTCGAAAATAGTACCAAAACCTCACAAGTTCTACAAGATCACCAAGCCGTTTGGGTTCGACAAGCCTCCGGTCCACTCCACAGACATCCCGCGCAAGAAATGGCTCACAATGGAGAACCTCAACATCCCAAAGAGGATCTGGGACTTCTACTTCGACGGTGTGACGAGGAAAACAAGAGTCAACAAAATCCAGAAAGAACTCGCGTACGGCGGTATGTACGATTTCCACGTCTACATGAAGACCAAGGGACGCTTGTTTGAGGCGCCCGTTTCGTACTTCAAGAAAGAAAGATCGCTTTTTTTCCCAAACTTCAAAGCGCGCACCTTGGGAGACAAGACAGTCGAGATCATGGACGTTTTCAAACAGGCCAAGGTGACGGTTCTGAGAGTATATTCGAGCGACTCGGGAAAGGAAATGACCCACGACTACTTCAAGATCCCCAACTCCGAAGACACTTTTCTCTCCGAGACCGGCGTGGCTCTGTTGGAACAGGAGTTCCCCAACACGCAGATCGTGGAGCTCGTGTTGAGCGAGAAGTGGTCCAAACACTTTGTCCACACCTACGTGACGCCCAGCAAGCTCCGTGCGCAGCTGCCGGAGTCCCAGCACCACCGGTATCTGATTGCGTTGCGTGACGCTGTTTTGCCGCGTTCCGACCGTGAGCAGTTGCTCATGACAAACACGTATGCCGGTTACGTGTACCTGATTGACGATTCGTTCAAGATCAGATGGGCCGGGTGCGGTCTTCCGGAGGAAAAAGAGGTGCAAGGACTGTGGAAAGCTGTGAGAGGGTTAGAAAAAGAGACTGGTTTGCGAACTGTGAAGGCGACAAAATAATTTTTGCCCTCACACAAACAAATCACTAGAAAAATTAATTTTGTATATATTTTAAAAAGGGGAGCATTTCCCAGATTTATTTGTTTTGCCCCCCTTTTTTTTTCTTCGCCCCTTGCTATGAGTTTTTTCAGCCGTCAGCGCACTCCGTTTTACTGCAAGTTTGCCACGAGCTCCGAGTCCGGTATCAAGTACCTGTACACATCGCGCGGCCGGGGCTACCGTGGAGAAAAGTCGAGAACGGGCGCAGGCGCTGGTGGGAGAATACGGTGCTTCTTCAGGCGCCATCTCAAAAGACACTTTGTCAAGCTGCTCGAACTGGTTCTGGTCAAGCGGACCAACACCGTACAGAGCGTCTCGCTCGCGATGATCCCGCTGCTCGAAGACCAGTTGGAAAAATCGCTAGCCAATTCATAAGATATAGATGGGAAAATGGACAAAGAAAACATAAAGAAGGAAAAAAAAAAAAAAAAAAAGCACAAATGAAAAACACAGTTACATCACGGTACAGGACTATTTGTGGTGCTGCTAATCACCTCCCCCGCCATCACGTTAGTGCTGTTCACCGACTCGCCAAGCTTCGACGTTCCCTTCTCCTTGTACGTCGATACGGCCGGGATGTCGGCCTTTATGCGGGTGACCAGCGTTCCGTACGCACGGGGCTCGAGTCGGATCAGCGTGTGCAAAGGAATCGACATCCACGGTGACTCCTCCTGGGGCGAGTTCATGAAGTAGGCATATATGCAGCGCAGCACAGCCTGGTGGGTGATGACCAGCACGTTTTCCTGGTTCTCCAACTCCATGATGATCGGCTCAAGACGCGCAATCACGTCGCGGTATGACTCGCCTCCTCTATACCTATACTCGAACTTGTTTTCGTCACGTGCAGCAAAGTCTTCAGGGAACCGCTCGGCGATTTCTTCGTACGTGAGTCCGTCGCAGGAGCCGGCATCCAGTTCGTCCAACGCTTTCCACTGTTTCTTCACGTTGGGCAGGAACTGTGCGGTCTGCTGCGTACGCTTGAGCGTCGATGTCCACACCTCGATCTTGTCATGGTTGGGCACGTACTGCGCAACGAGGCCCTTGAGCTTGCGTGCATAGCGGAACCCGCGCTCCGACAGGTCTGCGTCTCCGCCGATCTTTCCTTCGAGGTTGTACTGGGACTCGCCGTGTCTCGAGAGCCAGATGTAGCGCGGCCGGATGTGCAGATTCATCACGTAGTAGGCAATGCGGCTCTGGAGGTAGCTTTCGATGCGGTTGATGATGATTTGCGAGTTCACGTTGATGAGTTTGATGAACGAAAGGTCTTTTTCCTCGGCCAAGTCCATTGGCTCGTAGTACTTCTCGTAGTAGCGGATCTTGTTGACGAGGTCGTCCACGGCGTAGCCAGGAGGCATTCCTGCGTAATCGGGGGACGAGTTGTTGATGTCGAGGATGTTGGACCGGACAATTTCTTGGTCATCGCAGAAGCTTTCGACAAAGATCGGCTGGATCCGATGGTCCAGCATTGTCTGTGCCACTTCTTTTCTGCGGGTTTTGGTCACGTTCGACCCGTCCAAGATTGCCACGCATCCGTTTTCGTCCTCGATCCACCTGATGATGGCTTTGATTGCCTCCTCGTTGGCCTGTTCGCGGATGAGCTTGCTGTTTGTGTTGTCTGGGTGGAAGAATTCTGCAGTCGGCTGCTGTTTATACTCGTCTCTGCGGAACGACGACACGCTAAACGATCTGGTTGAGATCGAAAGCCACGACAGGTACCGCACGATTTTCTGCGAGATGAACGACTTCCCGCGCGCAGGAAGTCCAACCATCACCACGCATACCCGCAGGTTGTCCACGTGGGCCAATCCGTACACTGGCATCCTTTATTTGTCCAGTCTTGTGCACCTTGTATAGCGCTTGCTTTGTTGGGTCGGTGTCTGGCTGTGTAGCTCGTAGCACACGCAATGTTTTGCCCAAGTATATATGGTGGTACAGTCGGCGCGGTGTTCGATTCCCGTCGGCAAAACGTCCCGTTCTGGCGCAAAAGAGTCGAGTGATGGTGTGCTACTTTGCTTGTTGTTTTCGCTTTGGCAGAAATTCCCAGGTTCGTGTCCCGCGTAAATTTCACGGGCACAGCGCGAGAACGGGGAAACCCGGCTGCCAATTGTGGGGTCGAGGGTCGACGGGCAACTTGCGACGAGCGAAGCGAGTCGCGGGTAAACGAGCGTCGCTCGTCGTGAGAGAACGAACACTATACTCGAAAGAAAGAACACTAAAGAACAGTCTCGCTTTGCTCGACCAAGGTCGAGCCCTCATTAGGTCTCGCTTTGCTCGACTCGCTTCGCTCGTGCCATTGCTCGTGGCAATGCACTCCCCGTGGCCTCTCGAACGCTCTCGGAGCAACGGCTGATCTCACACACGCTGCCCTGCACGCTTGCGACTCCCGGACCCGTACGACGTGACATGTCCACAAGTGTGGGGAGACATGCACGGCGCGCGCCGATCGACGCGCCGATCGACGCGCGCGCCAGTCGCCGTAGTCGCACTCTGATTTCAATTTTTTTTTTTTAATTTTTTATTTTTTGTTATTTTTGCCTCTTGTAAGTCAATCTTGTCTTTTGTTTCCCATCGATTCACTCCTGTTCACCCCCTACCCCCCCAGCAGAAACCCGCTAGAGCACGTGCCTCCCATGACATCATCGCTAGAAGACGTGCTGTCGCGCTTGCGACTCTCGGCACACGCGCACGCCGCCGAGATCCTCGATCCACAGACAAAAACAACCCTCTCGCCACCGACCCTCTCGGAGGACAGTGTCGTGGAACAGATCAAGCAAAACTACCTGACACCAAACAACGAGCTCCCGTGGGACCTTCTCGACGAATTCCAACAGTTGCCACATGTTTCGCCTCAGCAAACGCAGCAATTCCACCAGGGCCTGCTCCAGACCCCACCGTTCCTCAATAGAACAAGAGTGCGATTCCAAAGAAGAGGAATCGACGGAGCCATTGTGTCCCACCGCGAGGCGTTTGACAGGTCTGTTCTCGAGTCCAATGGCCACTCTTCCACGTCGCTCTCGCTGAAGAGGAATTTCGGCGGAAAAGAGGACTCCGTCATGGGCAACTCGAGCTTTCTGCCCTTCCAGCCAGGTGGACTCACAGGCAACACGCAAAAGACCGAGCAGGACGCCACACGGTTTCTCCACAAGGACTCGAACGGTCTTTTTGACGTTCCCCAGGGTTTCTCAAGGGGGCTGAACTTGTCTGGCGAGTCCTCAGACGAGGCTGGTCTCGAAGAGCTCGACCAACTGGGTACCTATGAAAACGAACCTCAAGAGCTGGATCTCGAGCCTCAAACCCCAGAGCTCGTGCCCACCAAAGAAGAATCTAGCGAGGATGATGAGCTGGACTCTGAAATTGCAGATATCATTCCTGCAGGAATGCTCGTCAGACCTTCGGCGCTGTCTGCGGCGTCTGTCCAACCAGCAAAGAAGGAATGGGCTCACGTGGTGGAGCTGTCCCACACCATCGAGAACTTTGACGAGCTCATTCCCAACCCTGCAAGAACCTGGCCTTTCAAGTTGGACCCTTTCCAGCAAGAGGCTGTGTACCACTTGGAGCAAGGTGACTCGGTGTTTGTGGCTGCGCACACTTCGGCTGGTAAAACTGTCGTTGCAGAGTACGCCATCGCTCTGGCCAACAGAAACATGACGAAAACCATCTACACGTCGCCCATCAAAGCATTGAGTAACCAAAAGTTTAGAGATTTCAAAGAAACGTTTACAGACCTCGACGTTGGTGTCATTACCGGAGATGTCCAGATCAATCCCGAAGCCAACTGTCTTATCATGACTACAGAGATTCTTAGATCCATGTTGTACCGAGGTGCAGATCTTATAAGAGACGTGGAGTTTGTGATTTTCGACGAAGTCCATTATGTCAACGACGTCGACAGAGGTGTGGTTTGGGAAGAGGTCATCATCATGTTGCCAGAGCACATCAAGGTGGTCCTTTTGTCAGCAACTGTGCCAAACACCTACGAGTTTGCCTCGTGGGTCGGTAGAACAAGACGGAAGGACATTTACGTTATCTCGACTTCCAAGAGACCGATTCCATTGGAAATCTTCGTCTGGGCTAGAGACGACATCTTTAAATTGGTGGATTCCAACAGAAAGTTCCTAACGGCCAATTTCAAAAAACACGAGGATAAGCTTGTGAAACCGAAGGGCGATGTCAAAGCCGGAGCTCCAGCAGCCAGTGGTGCCAGAGGAGGTGCCAGAGGTGGTGCTAGAGGTGGTGCCAGAGGAGGTGCCAGAGGAGGCTCTCAGAGAGGAGGTGCCAGAGGAGGTGGGAACACTGGCAGATTCATGAAAAGAGATGGGCCAAACAAGAGTACTTGGCCTAACTTAGTGACGTTCTTGAAACGCAAAGATTTGCTTCCTGCTGTTGTGTTTGTGTTCTCCAAGAAAAGATGTGAAGAGTATGCTAGCACTTTGAATGGAGTCAACTTTTGTTCGGCCAGGGAAGCTTCTCAGATCCACATGTTTATTGATAAGGCTGTTTCGAGATTGAAGAGAGAGGATAGAGAATTGCCACAAATCCTTACGATAAGAGAAATGCTCTCCAGAGGTATCGCAGTCCATCATGGTGGCTTGTTGCCAATTGTCAAAGAGATCATTGAGATTTTATTTGCAAAGACTCTGATCAAGGTTTTGTTTGCAACAGAAACTTTTGCCATGGGTTTGAACTTGCCTACCAGAACTGTTGTTTTCAGCGAGCTGAGAAAACACGATGGTACCGGTTTCAGAAACTTGCTTCCTGGTGAATTCACTCAAATGTCGGGACGTGCTGGACGTAGAGGGTTGGATACCACAGGTACCGTGATTGTGATGAGTTATAATCAACCCCTAGAGCAAGAGGCTTTCAAAGAAGTTACTCTTGGGACTGCAACTAAGCTTTCATCGAAATTCAGGTTGACTTACAATATGATTTTGAACCTGCTGCGTATTGAAGCGTTGAGAGTGGAAGAGATGATCAAGAGATCTTTTGGAGAAAACACAAATCAATCTTTGCTACCTGAGCACCAATTGGAGATTGCCAAATTGGAATCTGATCTTAAGAACATTGACAAAGCAGACATCACCCCCGAAGAGCTTGACAAGCTCAACGAGTTTTATGACACTATGGAAGAATCGAAAACAAAGTATGGTCTGCTGGTCCAGGAATCGATCAACTTACTCTTTTATCAAAAGAAACTCAGAGTGGGAAGATTGATCATTTACAGAGATCCTGTGGACAACATTTCAAAACCTGCTGTGACTGCGAGATGGAACAATGGTGATGAAAAAATCACCGTCTTGGTCTTTGACGTTGGAAATCCAACAAAGGAGCAATATAATTTCATCTACACCAGCACCTTGGGTGCTTCATATGTTACTAGTTTCTTTAGCAAGTGGCAGTATGGTGGAAACCTACGTTTTGTTGAAATACCTCTTGCAAACATCGAATTTGTTACCACTGTTCCTATGAGAACGCAAATCTCAGGCATCATCAACAAAGAACCGGAGGCTATTCGAAGCTTTGGCGAAGAAATAACAAAGTTTTTGAGGCTTTGGAAAAAGCTGAATGAAATCGACTGGACAAAATTGCAAAACCCAAACATGGTGGATCTTGTGTCAAGTGTCGACTCTTTGAGAGATAAGATTGCAGACTTCTTTGCAGACGAGAACTTTGAGAACCTTTTGAACGGACATTACAAATCTGTGATGGAACGCAAAAGATTAGAGACAAGAATCGAGTCTTTGAAATCGCTGATGAGTGAAGATAATCTGGAGCTTTTACCTGATTATGAGCAACGGTTGGATGTTTTGAAACAATTGGAATTCATTGATCCGGAGAGACTTACAGTTGCATTGAAGGGAAGAGTTGCATGTGAGATCAACTTTGGATTTGAATTGATTGTGACCGAGCTTGTTTTTGAAAACATCTTGGGTACGTTTACGTCCGAGGAGATTGTGGCTCTTTTGTCATGTTTTGTCTATGATGGAAAACGTTCGAACGATGACCAGCCTCAGATACTGTGCACTCCTCGGTTGGAAAGTGGTAGAGACAAGATTGTGGAGATTGTGAAGAAGGTGATGGCTGTTTCCAACGAGAACAAGATCATCTTGACAGCTGAAGAAGAGCAGTTTTTAGAAGCTGATAGATTTGGCTTGGTCAACACTGTTTACGAATGGGCAAGAGGACAGTCTTTCAAAGATATCATGGAGTTGAGCAATGAGGGCGGGGAAGCAGAAGGAACCATTGTGAGAGTCATCACTCGGTTGGACGAGGTTTGCAGGGTGGTGATGAATTGTGCTCTTATTGTTGGTGATTCAGAACTACATTTGAAGATGAGCGAAGCACAGGAGAAAATCAAGAGGGACATTGTTTTCTGCGCCTCTCTTTATTTGTGAACAATTATCGCATCATTGTTATTATAGAAGCATACTTATACATAAAGGATCTGGAAAAGTTGAAAAGACGATATGCTACGCTACCGTCTTCTAAACCCTGAAGAAGGCTGTGTTCTTCCTGGTTTCGTAACACCTGCGGGGGCTATAGTTTTGATTGGAGCGTTCAAAGACCCCGATGTGGTATTTTTTCTTGTACCCGATGCGTTATCCAAAGTTTTGAGTGGTTTGATGGATCCTTTTCCCTTGTTGAGTCTCAACTCCGGTTTCAATGTAGCGATATTTGGTTTGGCTTCTACAACAACCGAAACCACGGTTTCTCCTCGAAGAATCACCAGTCCCAAAAGTCTCTTTTCTTCTTTAATGACAGATTCGTCCACTAGTTTCGAATTCTTTGATTGTTTGCGGAGCTCTTTCAAGGAGTTTTTTGTAACTCTGAACTCTTCAGTTTCCGAAAGCACAAGGTTGAGATGTGAATCAAACGATAAAAGCGTTCCGGTGAACTGAGAGGTATCGAGTGTCGTCACTCTCACTCTAAAATTTATCAAATTCGCCTTCAAAGCGGTGGTTAGTAATTGTGGTCGTAGGGCAAGCCAAGAACGGTTTCGATAGCTTTGTTGTAACTTACCAATTTAGCTTTCTTGGGTATTTGACCAACAGACATGGATGGCTATTGTGCTGTGCTAGATTTTCGCTCAACGGAACAACTTTTTAACAAAATGAAGTTATGCGAGACTAAGTTGAGTCACTTCTCGTTCGACGTGGATTTAGGGTACTGAGTTAGAAGCTTGATGGGCTTGTTCACTAGCTGAAAAAAATACATGCTTTTTGCCTAGTGAGAAAAAAAGTTAATCTCAAAAAATGAGAAGTCCTCTGGTGTACGGATGTGATAGATTGCGCACTTGAAAGATTCATTCTACCAAGAACGGTTCACAAGAGATGGGCAATTGCCAAAGTGCAAGTATGCCCTCATTCCAAGTCATGTTGTTTCAAAGCTCGGTTGTGATATCCTGATACCCCTGTGTACCATTTGTTCATGTGGAACACATGACTGGTATCACGATTCCTAGTCTGATTACGTCAGCAACAAATTACAAATTTTTTGAAACCAAAATAAAACGCTACTTGAAGGTAAAAAAAAAAAAATGTAAACAAAGATAACTTAAAATACTAATCAACACCAGTTTCTTCCTTTTATATAATTTCCAGACAGCCAAGAAGACTGCAGACACGCGTTTCAGTGAAGTTGAAGACAACCAGCAGGCTTTGCACGATGTCTGACTTCCATTTGGAGTCTTCTATTCCGAGAAAAAGATATTCTTTTTCCTCGGCAAACCACGTGAACGGATCGAATCACTACTATAGCGGAAATAACAACATACTATCCACGCTGGACACTAATATTCCAACTTCGGTGAAGAGAAAAAGACTGAGTCTGCTGCCCAAAAATGTCAACATTGGAGCACCAAGATTGCTGAACCAACCAAGTGCTCAAAAAAGACAGTCGACTTTCGGCTTGTCGCAACAAGGAGCCCCTTCTGTCCAAGATTTGGTGCAACGGTCAATCACCAGAACCGGAAGTCAAATTCCCGGAAGCGTCAACAGGCGCAAATCGCTTGTTCAGGCCCCACCCTCTTCGAATGGCAGACTGTTTGACAACTCTGTGATGAACACACCCTCTGTTGGCAACTATGTGAGCTCGTCTCAGCCGAGAGATCCAAGACCTTTAAGAGACCGCAACTTCCAGCTGAAAATGCAACAAGATCTTCACAGTTTTCTGTCAACCAACAAGTTTGACATTGAAATGAAGCACCAATTGACCAATAAGACATTGAAAAATCCTACTCAAAAGGATTTTGTTCTTATTTTCCAGTGGTTATACAAGAAAATAGATCCTGGTTACAAGTTTTTCAGATCCATTGAGCAGGAAGTTTACTCGTTGCTCAAGTTCTTGGAATACCCATATCTTGATACGATCAACAAGTCGCAAATCAGTGCTGTTGGTGGATCCAATTGGCACATTTTCTTGGGGATGCTGTATTGGTTGAGAAATTTGGTGAGTGAAAGCTTTGACTTGGACAACATAGAACTCGACAACTTCCAGGAGGCTCAATCTCAACAGAATCACAACAACTCTGTTCTGTACGATGACTCGATCAACGATTCTGTCGTGATAAAGGAACAAGATCTTGTTGACAAACTCTTCACCAAATACGCACTGAAATCGTACAAGGCGTACATGTCCACTGGAGGAGACAATTTTGACTCTTACTACCGGGAAATGGAGAAGGAGTATCACAATTTCATGAACGACGTTTCCTCGAAACTGGCATTCCTGACAGACGAAAATCAAGAACTTGATGTCAACGTTCAGGAGCTCTCGGCGAAGAGCGAGAAAGTTCGTGCTAACTATGAAAAGTCCAAGCTTTTGGAGCTCGATGTTTCCAGGTACAGGGCATTCATTGATTCACAGATGCAAAAGAAATCCAAATGGCCGTCGACTATTGCCAAGATTCAAAAGGATATTTCTTTGATCAAAGAGAAGTTGAAGAAAGTGGAGGCCTCTAAAGATCACATTGTGTCGGACTTGTCCTCCAGGAACTTCACTGTTCAAGCTATTGAGATGATGCACAAAGAGCGCACGCAGTTAACGAAAGATATTGACTCCATCACCGAGAAAAGCGCTGCTGTACAAAAGACAGCTAATGAGAAGTTCCAGAATCTCAAAAAAGCCTACGACAACTTGGAAAAGCTAATAAACTCTTACAACTCGTTCCTTTACAATCTTCTCCATTCCATCACATTCAAAGAATTACCGCAGATCACGATAACAGGATTCACGGAAGAGGTTATCAATGATGACTCCAAGTTGGGACGAAAACCAGACGAAATCATCCCTCAGTTGAAAGAGCTCAACATCAGAACCAATCTCACTGTGTTAAAGTACGACTTACTCGAGGTGTATCGTAAGCACGAAGACACGCTAATCAAACTGCAAGAAGAACTCGATACACAACAACAGCTCGTGGCTTCCAAGGAGTACAACATACACGATCTGGAATCCGAACTGGCCAGTTTCCAGTCGATTGACAAAGATACAAAAGAACAACTTGAATTCGAGCTTTCCACAAAAGATGCAGAAGTGGAGGCAGACCAAGCAGCCATCAGAAACCTACAGAAGAAAATGCTGGCTGATAAGAAAAGAACCGAGAGTCGTCATTTCCGTGCCAAAACGGAACTGGAAAAGTACAAGAGCGAACTCAAGTTCCAGTACTTTGCGTTTTTCCATAAGATTGGCGACTGCATGAATCACACCTTGAATTTCAAGAACGATATCACGGCTGAATTGGAATCCATGAACTCGAAAATTGTTAGCGAGTATCAAGAGCATCTGGAGTTCAGCAAGGTCAAGTACGTTTAGGTCGCAAGCCTCCCTTCTGTTTAATATGTATCATTCTATTGTATTTGTTCGCCGTTTTCTCCTTCTCACTCTTTTTTCTTGCTTTCTGTTTACCTTTTGATTTCTGTAACAAATGTTGTGATTAGAAATAATTTCATTCATGATATTAAACCCGTACAAAAACCTCTTTTTGTAACACTGTCACAGAGAAATCAACTGTCCTTACACCTTCTTTCTCTCTTTCTTTTTGTAGTAGTTCTTTTGGAAGAACGGATGGTGAGCCAACTCCTTGTTCTTGTTCTTGGAGTACTCCACATATGCCATATCCTCTCCCCCAGCCAAACCAGCCAACGAACCTTGGTTTTTCATTGCTCTCGAGGCTCCGCCGCTCTTGAGTCTCTTTGAAACTCCGTGACCAATCAAGTTCTCAGAGTCTTCACCAACTTCGACACCTGCAACGTCTTCGTTCTTCAACAACACCTCTTGCAACAGTTCTCTTCTCTCTTTGGCAGAAGCGTACGCGAGGTTGGGCAAGTTCTCCATACCGTGCAGATGCGTGATGATCTTGAACGCATAACCCTGGTCAACCAGGAAAGCTTGTCTTTTGGTGGAGTAATACATTTCTTGAGTGTCTTTCGAAACCAGACTGTAGAAAAAGGCATTGAAACCTTCGTCATTTCTCCTCTTGGCTCTCAGAATTCTGCCAAGTCTCTGTGCCTCCTGTCTTCTGGAACCATAATGGGAAGAAATTTGAATCAAACAAGTTGCTTCAGGCAAATCAATCGACGTATCACCAACCTTCGAAAGGAAAATGGTGTTGACCTGGTCGTTGTATTGGAAATTCTGAAGAATGTTCATTCTTTCTTGTTGTGGGGTCGAACCATAAATGAACGGTTTTCCAAGTTTCAATGCGTATTCTTGTAAAGCGTAAACATTATCTGAAAAAACGATAATTTTGTCACCTCTTTGCTCGTGATAATGGATCAAGAATTGACATGCTTGGAACTTGGTTGGGTTCATGATGTACAAGAGCATCCTCTTACGTGCAGACTCTCTGAGGTACTCTTCGTAAAACTCTGATGTCATTGGACACCAAACCTCTGCACACTGAACGTTGGCAATGTGTCCCTTTTGAGAAAGTTCCATCCAGTTAGCTTCGTATAGCTTAGGACCAATCAAGAAGTTCAAGTCAGAAATCTTTTCATCTTCTCTGACCAACGTTGCAGTCAATCCCAGTTTAGCGTGGGCTGCAATGGTGGTGACGACTCTTCTGAACATCGCTGCTGGAACCACATGCACCTCATCCAGAATGATGAATCCCCATTCCCTAGAGGTGAGGAAATCCATCACTTTTTGAGAGTCATGCGAACGGTTTCTTGTGTTAGCCACCATCGAATAGGTAGAAACAACCAATCCCGCAGGACCTGTGAACATTTCCTTGTTTTCCGAGGTGAAAACGGCAACATTCTCGGGCTGGATGGTACACCACTGCAAGAATTGCTGTCTCCATTGCATCACCGAGACAGAGGAAGTGCAGAGAACAATCACAGACTTTCTGATTGTACAGGCTGCAGTGATTCCAACCAGAGTTTTACCGGCACCACAGGGCAACACGATAATACCTGATCTAGCACGTCCGTTACCAAACATCTTACTCAGCGACTTTTCTTGGTACGGTCTGATCTGAGTAGAAGGCTTCAAATCAATCTCTAAGTCTGGGTTTCGAGTATCGTTCCTGAAATCATACTCCTCCAGCATTGGATAGTCAATCTCTTGACACCTCTTCTTCACGATTTCCACAGACTCGTGCGCAATCTCAAAGGAGTGGACAGTGTCCAGATCGTCCTCGTCTTCGTCTCCACCTTCGCCAATAACGTTTGCAAAGATGTCCTCCAAGTCCTCTCCTTCGTCCGATTCTTTCCCGTCTTTGGGCTCGCCTCCGCTGTCCTTTTTGCCGCCACTTTTGTCTTGCGCATTGTTCTTGTTCCCCGAGGTTCCCGGGATCACGAGGTCGCCTCTCGACGCAGACTTGGTGAGAACCAGCCCGTCACTCGTTGTGACGGTTGTTTCACTGCTCTGGATTCTGAGTTTCCCAATGACTTCGTCTTTGAGAAGCATCTGGAGAATGTCTGCCTGAGGACTCTCGACAAAATAACGGTTGTGTTTCAAGACCAGCTTAACCTTACCGTACGAAACTGTGGCCTGTTTGATGAAGTTGATCACCGACGGAGCCACGGGGACTTTCGATAGTCTGCTGAGAACAGAGATGATGTCGTCTGTCTCCAGACCGACTGAAACCGCTGCGTACAGCGAATGGGTCGTGATTCTGTACTCGTGGATGAAATTCGGTCTGCTCACAGGCTCGGCGATCGTCACCAAGAAGTCCTGTGCCTGTTCAGACAGCGGTGAAAAACTCTCTAAGAAGACTTTTCCGTCCAACGGACTGATCCAAATGGGTCTTGCTGCGTGGTCGGGCTTCAGCTTCAGGTAGGAGAAGTCAGACGCTCCAAACACAGCCGAAACAGAGTCAGGCACAAAGTCGGGAGGCCTGCTCAAAGACACAGTGGTCAGCTCATCGTCGTCAAATTCCGTGTCGTCGATGTTCTTCTTTATGTTTCCGATCGATTCTTTGGTCTTTTTGGTGAGCTTTGTTCTTGCCTTCTTGGCCCTGCTTGCCTGTTTAGTGAATGCGTAATCTGACTCATTATCAGATGAGGAGGACGAGTTCTGCGACAGTAGCAAATCATCGTCGTCGACGTTGCTGACTTCAACACCAGAGCTCCTTGTGGTCATTGCCTCAGCCATGGTTGCGATTGTGCTGGGAAAACTCACCAACAAGGTCCAAAGTACTCGGTGGCAAACAAATCAAACAATTAAATATCTCATAAAAAGAACAAAAGTTACATTTCCATATTCTCTAAGCAGGGCAAAAAAATTGATTTCAAATAGAAAAAGAGAGTTCTTTTTTTATTTTTTCTTTGATAGCTCTGGTGTAAGGTGTTGTTCCGTACAGTAAAAACTAACTTGTCTATCAATTCTATGTATATCCTCAAGATCATTAAACTACAACACTCATTCCAACTTCGAGGCCTTCCGCAGCCCATCAAGCCGGGTCTGCAGTGCCTCGATCACTTCCTTCATCTCCTGGTCGTTCAGCACTTTATCAAACTCAACCTCAGTTCCACCGTTCTTGGCTTTCGTAATCGCATTGGTCACCACCGTCGCACTCCGGCTTGACCCCTTCTTGTGCTGCCGGCTGTCTATCCAGTCCCACAGCTCAACCTCGTTCGCAACCGGATCGTCAGCCTGGAAAACAGACTTCAGGTAGTTCACCTCAAATGGCGCCTGTATCACCGCAGTAGGCCTCGAAAAGAACCGGTCCCACATCACAACGGTAAGAAGGAAGAACAAAAGCGCACTCTTCAGGTCAACCTGGTCGACCAGTCCCTCAATCAACGACTTCTTAGGTGCAGGCGGTGGCGGCTCGTAGCGCTCTTCCACTTTGGCGGTGTCTTCCTCTTCTTTCTCGTGCGTCTTGAGTGACTTCTTCTTCTTGCTTTTCAGAGACTTCTTCCTCGTGGTTCCAGCGCTGTTGCTTTGAATCCGCTTCTTGAGCTCCTGAATCAAAATCCCAAGCGACTCCTTCTGCCCCGAAATCGTACCTTTCTCAACCGGACCTTTGATCCATGACTTACCAGACCAAACCACAGACGTCACAATGTAAACCCTCGTCGAGTTGTTGGCTGCCCAACTCAGGTAGATCTTTGTCCTCACACGGAAAACTCCACCAGATGGAACATCGGGGGTCTCGGTGGTTTGGATCACCAGACAATTCTTGGTAAAATCAGACCGCTCGATGTTTTCTGTCACGTTGCACTTGGTCTGTTTGGGTCCCACAGCCGAGTTCAATGGCTTTATGTAATGATACAGTCTCTTTTTGCTCGAGTCAAACTTTGGAATCTCTGATATATCAAAGTTCTTCTGCACTTTCAGCAAGTTCTTGACAAAACTAACATCATCTCCAAAAAGTAACGTGTACACCACCCCTAGAGGCGCACTGACAACTTCGTCCACAATCTCCACATCCGCAGAATCCGACTCGTACTCGTTGCTGGATGAAGGGTGTGTCATTGGACCAGGGAATGCAATACCGTTGAATGTCCGCTCTTCCGCGGTGGCACCCCCATCTTCATCTTCGTCTTTCACCATGTTCTCCTTATCCGAGATCAAGGAGGAACTGTCCGAATCTCCATCATCTTTGGCACTCTTGGCGTTGTGATTCTTTGAACTGTTTTTTGCGTCCACGGATGTAGAAGTTCTCGCCAATTTGTGGCTCTTCACATCAAAATCGCCTCCTTCGTCTTGAGACTCATCAGAATCGTCGGATTGTGGATCATCGGATTCCGCATCCGTCTGCTCCACGTCCAAATCAACAGTGTTCAGATTCGAACCCGAAAGTATAGACGACCATATTTTCAAAAGCAGAGCATGCGTTGACTCTCTGGAAATAAAAGACGCAAACGTGTACTTGTCATGCAACGTACTGAACTCCAATGCGTTGGGAATACCAACTGTTTTCTTCTTCTTGATGGTGAGAACTTTGTTCAAACTAATGCACAAGTGCGTTATCAAACCAATCAGATTCGAGTGGAAACAAACGTGATACTCGCTGACGTATAGTCTCCCGTGGATCAATACATCTTTGCGATAAGCACAGGTGTAATCCTCGATGAAAATCTCAGATATTGGAACCTCTGGAAACATCTGATGGAATGATTCCTGTCTCTTGTCGCTTGGGATTTTCACGCCCAGTTTCTCGGCCAGCTTCTCCTTTCTCTTTCTGAACTGACTGGCTTCCAACTCGGCCGGGAGTTCGTAGTTATGCGATCCAAGCCTGCTGAGCGCTCCGTTTTCGCCAACCGATGATCTCTTCTCTTTCAGCGAGAGCTTCAGCTTCTTCCTGTTTGTCGAGGAGCTGTTCAGAGCACCTGCAGCACCTCCGTTATCCTCTTCGCCCGACAGGCTATTCGGAGTTGAGGTGTAGAGGTGCGAGTGGCTGGACACTTTGGACAGGGTACCGGGCGACATCCCGCGTCTTGCCATTGGGGACAAAGCTCTTCTCACAAATGCCGCCTGTCCGTAGCCTTCATCGTGCGAGTCATTCGTTGTGTTGGTGTTGACGGAAGAGGTCACGTTGGTGGCTGTACTTTCAACCAGGGGATCGACAACGGTGATGGGAGTGGCCAGAAGACTGCTTGCGCTTTTCGCTGAATGGTTGTCTCCCACGTTCATCGGCGTGTTGATGTCAGCGAGAATCTCCTCCTGGCCGTGCGGTTTGGGGAAGTGGTCCAAGCTGAGGTGTCCGTGGCCAAGAGTGTTGATGAGCGACTCCTTGATGGGCTTGAACGAGATTCCTTCAACCGGCGAGTGGCCTCTTTCTGTGACCTCGTCGTCCTTGGGCTGCTGGTCGGCCTCTGGGCTGTCGGGAGTGTCTGTCAGGTTCGAGTCCTCGTGCAAGTTGGACTGGGACCTGAGGTTGAACGAGTTCATGATGCTTGAGAGAAGCCCGTTTCCAGAGAGGATGCTGAGGTGTTTTTCGCTGGTGTGGTCGGCGACGTTTTCGGGCTTGATCGTTTCGCCGACGCTTGAGGCAATCTCGAGACTATCGCGGCCATCCGAGCTTCTGGTGATTTTCAGACTCGGGTGGTTGGGGCTGCTGGTGGACAGTGCGTCTGTTTCTGTGTCCTGGTCGGCGTTGTCCGAGGAGGGGACTTGCAGATAGGACGAGTCGGTTTTCTTGGGATGGTGGTGAATTTTGTCTTTCAACTTGGACCGATCGTCGTGCACCTTGTGTCGGAGCTTCCTCAGAGAGCCGTCGGGAGAGATCGAAGAGATCTGGGGCAAGTGAAGCGCAGAGTTGTCGGCGTTTCCCAAAGATTCCACCTCGAGACTTCTTCGCGAGTGCACAGACGACGGAACAGCGTGCAGAGGTTTTTCGGACGGACTGGGATTGGTTAGTTTGAAAGCCGATCTCGATTTGCCTGTTGGGGGAGCACTGGAGATGCTGCCAATGCTGTTGTTCTTACTCGAAACCGAGGAGGCTGACTTCTTCGACTTCAGCAGGTGCCGGCGGATAAAGCTGCCATTGTGAGATACGTCCCGGGAAGAGTCAGCAGAGTCGTGCATTGAGTTCCATCTAGCAGCGGGCGGGTGCTTGGCAAGTGGGTGGTTTCTTTCCTGAAATTGCAGCCTGTTTTGCCGTTGTTTGTGTGGCGCAGTGTCCCGGATCAGCTGACTTGGTTGGCACAGAGTTGACTTCACCGCTTTGCGTGCAAAAAAACGCCACTCAACGACTGTTTGGAGGTTTTATTCTGGGGGTAACAAGAACAAGAGCA
This sequence comes from Ogataea henricii, assembly GCA_003705115.2. NCBI lineage: Eukaryota > Fungi > Ascomycota > Pichiomycetes > Pichiales > Pichiaceae > Ogataea > Ogataea henricii. The sequence goes on along the minus strand of PPHT02000040.1, from coordinate 31,063 downwards.
GTTGTTTTTCTACATTCTTTAGGGAGACCTTTTTGTTTTTTTCCCCCTAAATTACTTTGCGCTCGGCAAATTAATCCTTCCGGCCCGAGACAGGAGGCTGGTACACTGGCAAGAAAAAAAAAAAAAAAAGGTAGAGCACGTCGCCTCGTACAAAAGAGAGCCGAACTGCGTACACACAGACGACTGCAGTGGAGGGTAATAGTCGAAAAAGCATTAGGTTGCGTGCTGCAGTCACAGCGACGCAAGGAATAAAAATATATCAGGGGTCGCATGACAGCTAACGGTCCTCGGCCCACTCGTTCTCGCGTCTGATGGCAGCCTCCTCCTCAGGGGTGAAGTCATTGACAATGTTGAACGTCTTTCTGATCTCCTCTGGCGACTTGCCTCTGATCATCTCAGCCACCACCTTGCAGCCCGAGTTGAGCAATGGCTTGATGTTCAGGTAGTTTGCAGCCAGAATAATCTCGTACAGCATTTCCTGGTCCACATTGAGAAAGTTCTTATCCCACGCATCGATCGGAGCAGACTTTTTCGAGTCATCCTCCTGCTCGTCGTCTTGAAAGTTGTAGTCTTTGTAGTGCTCGCACCACTCGAGGATGTTTTTCATCACGGCGGATCTCACGTTCTGAGTTGGCACCTCAATTGGCTCGTCGTCCTCGTCGTCGTCTTCGTCCTCCTCGCCTTCCAGCGGCAGAAGGTTTTTCAGCATGTTTTTGATCAGGATTGATTTCTCAGCCACTTTTCTCTCGACAGGGAACTTTTCCCCGTCCGAGGTGATGATGATGATTTTTTTCTCAGTAGTCATTGTGTAGCGTGTTCGAGCGGTGAGACACTTTGGTTGGGCAAAAACGGTTCTAATTGCTCTGGGGGGGTTATACCAACAGCCCTTGATTTTTGTTGAAGGCGAATGAACTGGAGTTTCCACAAATAAAAAAAAAAAAAAAACTCGCTTCCCGTGCAGAGGTGTTTTTGGTGGCTCCACGACAGGCTGGTTGTTGTGAGACAGACAGGGAGACGTTGACAGAGGGGTTTCAAGTGAGTGTGATGGCCTTCCGAGATTCCAGATCTTTGCTTGCAAACGGAAGATAGTACGTTTGTGCAGTTCACAAGGTTCTACAATGAGTTGTTCCCAATAACCTTGTCTTGACCAAGTTCTTATTACTGAGTATAAATAATTTTTAAAGTAAATGACGGTGGCAATGCTACGAGCGGCCGATGTTATGTGATTTGCAGAAACTTCAACGCTTGACAGAGCAAGGGTCTGCCGTCGAGAAAAGCAAAGATGACGGTTTCACTCCCTTCCAAGGAAACCTTTCGCAGGCATGAAAGAGCACTTTCACCTGTTGACCTGTTATCAGGTCGTGTGCCACACAGCTGCTTTTATCTGAAAATTTTTAAAAATTTCCAAAATTTTTTTTTTTTTTCCTGGTACTGAAGAGCCTTCAAACTGATCAGCTTTGTCGAATTGAGTCTGGTAGCCAGCAGGCAAGAGCTGAACATCTCGTGGCACTTAACATCAAAAGACTGATAGAAACAAGAAAGATGACTGCACCAAAAGAAGTTGTTTTCTCTTACATTCTTGACTACCTCAAGAGAAATGGGTACGACAAGGCAGAGAAGGCTGTGGAAAAAGTGATCAAAGCTGAGAGTCTAAGTGTCATATCTCCAGAAAAGGGCACTTTGGAGGATGTTTTGAGAGTTTCTGAGGATAAGATGGAGGTGGAGAGTGAAAGCGAGAATGAGAGCGACAGCGACAGCGACTCCAGCGACTCCAGCGACTCCAGCGACTCCAGCGACTCCAGCGACTCCGAGTCCTCCTCTTCAGAGGAGGAAGAGGAGAAGGAGGAAGAAAAGAAGGAAGAGAAGAAGGAAGAGAAGAAGGAGGATGTGTCTTCTTCGGATTCTAGTTCTGACTCGTCTGATTCTGATTCTAGCTCTGATTCATCTGATTCCAGCTCTGATTCCGACTCTGATTCCGATTCCGATTCCGACTCTGATTCCGATTCCGATTCCGATTCCGACTCCGACTCCAGCTCTGATTCTAGCTCGTCTGAAGATGAGAAGGAAGAGAAGCCAGAACCAACGGAGGAGACAAAGGAGTCGAAGAGTGACGCTGAGAGCGACAGCAGCGACTCTGATAGCGACAGCAGCGACTCTGATAGCGACAGCAGCGACAGCGACAGCAGTGACAGCGACAGTGACAGCGATAGTGACAGCGACTCCGACTCGAGCAGCGACTCCGACTCGAGCAGCGATTCCGACTCGAGCAGTGACAGCAGCGCCTCCGACAGCGACTCCGATTCCGCCGCCAAGTCCAACAAGAGAAAACACACTGAAGAAGAAAAACCCTCTAAAAGAGCGAAAACGGCTGCGACCGAGCCAACCGAGGATTCGTCGCGCACGGCCTCAAACGTGAACTCCAAGGAGACGACCCCAATCCCAGCTGGTGTGGACGAGCTAAAACCGGGCCAGAGAAAGCACTTCTCGCGTATCGAGCGTGAAAAGATTGCATTTGAGGCCCAGGAATTGATGGATAACACTTACAAGGGCGCTGCCGGTACCTGGGGGGAGATGGCCAATGACAAGCTGGGACGCGTGCGTGGTAAAGACTTCACCAAAAACAAAAACAAGATGAAGCGCGGTTCTTATCGTGGAGGATCTATCACTATGGCCAGTGGTAGTTACAAGTTTGAAGATTAGCTAAGCATTATGTAACGAATTAATTCATCAATTTTTTTTTTCCTCTTCCAGTATGGAGAGCTGACGTCATAATACCAGTTTTTCCGGCCGGCGGTGGCCGATTTTTTACGTCATAAGAACAGGTTTGTCAAAAAGAGGCTCTGCGCAGCAGGGAAATTCATGGTGAATTTTAACAAAGAATTTTTTAATCATTTTCTTCTTCGAGAGGGTCAAAGAGAGTCCATCTGCGATTCCAATGAATGAGCTGTCAGCAGAACAACCAGCATTTAGTAGCGGCGGGATTGTGATCCATCGTGAACGGCTAGAAAAATTACAGGAGGAGTGCAATCTTTTGATTGGAGAATTGGAATTGAACGAAAGGTCACCGGTTGATTATTCAGAGTCCATCATTCGCTCCCACATAAGCAAACTCCAAAGATACAACGAGTTGAAGGATGTCGCATTGAGTTTGGTGAGCCTCATTGCTGACCAAAAGCACATTGGGGTGCGAAAGATTCTGGAGGAGATGAAGATAGAAGACCAACAGGATTCTGAATGAGGTACGAATGCCGCATGATCACCAAACCCAAACCCAAACTCGAACCCACGCTTCATAACAAATAGACTCCCCGCGCATCAACTCTGGGGGTTGTCGACCACGAATTTTGCTGTTTTATTTATTTCTTTCTCCCATGGGAAAAGGTGGTTTTTTTATTCCTATCTTTTTGTGTCGAAGCTTGATTGCCTCACTTTGTTTGTCTCTTTGGAAGAACGCTTCATTTCTGTACTGCATCCCAGTCTAGGTTTTCTAATAGATGTCTGGTAGATTTCACGTATGGTAGCCTGAAATGAGAGAAGTCTCGCACAGCCTTGTAAAATGCCTGGTTTTTTTTCAAAGGGAAAAAAAAAAATTAACTTTTTTTTTTTTTTTTTTTTAACCTCTTCAAGATGAAAATCTAAACATTTTCAATCAAAACGTGTTGGTTGACATTCTCAGAGTCACACGCGCCATGCCAAAGCCAAATAGAGAGATCCTGACCGGGGGAAAACGGTACGCCGATAAGAAGTCCAAGAAAAACAGAGTTAATGAGGTGACGTTCGACAAAGAATCAAGAGTTGAGTATCTCACGGGGTTTCACAAACGTAAACTTTTGAGAAAGAAGAAGGCCAAAGAATTCAACGAGGAGCAGGAACGCAAAGCAAAGTTAGAAGAGCGCAAGAAAATCAGAGAGGAGAGAAAAGCGCAGGTGCAGCAGCGGTTGAAGGAACTGAACGAGTCGCGCCGAATCAACGTGATAGACAGCGGAGACGAACAAGAGGAATCACAGGACAGCAGTGACGATGACGAGGAGAGTAAAGCCGACAACGGGTCGGACGCCGAGGAGGGTTGGAAAGGGTTTTCCGATTCGTCACAGGAGACTGCTGAGCAAGACGAAAAGAAAGGGATTCTCAAACAAGTCTACCATGTGGATGATATCGACGCGCCCGTCACAGGTGTTTCTGAGGTGGTAATCGAGACCATGGAGAATCCAAACGCGATCGAAATCACCAAACTCGCGGAGTTGAACCACGTGGATTTGGCAAGCTCCAAAGAAGTGCTAGACAAGTCGATACAGAGAGCGAAAGAGTATGCTCGTCTGGTTGGAGCCGACGAAAAGAAGCAGCGTAAACCGGCACCTGTGAAGAAGAAGAAGTTCAGATACCTGTCGAAAACCGAGCGCAAGATCAAGAATATGAAGGAGAAACAGAGCTCTTTGAAGAAAAGAAAGAAGAAGGATTAAATGGTGTTTGTTCTATAAACGGTGTCCATCGAATGCATGCTGATTGTTCTATTGATTAATTTATGGCTTGGAGTTCCAAGTCCGATGACGCATCTTTTGTTGTGTCTGCCGCGATCTTGACATACTCTGTCTCGATCTTCAAAAACATCCAGACCCACCTTCTGAAGATCTCCAGCACTTCAAGCACAAAGTTGCCAACTTCGCCCGCGTACAAGGAGCTGGCGAGAAATGCAAACGCTCCGAACTCGGCTGCCGGCAGAGGGTCAGGGTACAGAATTCTGTAGAACCAGATGAATCTGAGCTGGAAGTCCAGAAGGATGGCCACGTAATAGAACGTTTTCTTGTAGATGAGTTTGTTTCTGAGAAGCGGTGACTTTCTCTGGGAGCTTAGAAAGTTGTTGAACATTTCGAAGTTCCAATCGTATTTCACGTCCCAGATAAACGTGTAGGTGGAGTTGATGAGCACGGCCAGATACCAAGCGGCGAGAGAAGTGAGGTAGCCGGATCTGATGAGCAGGTTGGCAATGAGAGGAAGGAACGAGGTGGAGTATTTGATGGCGTTGAGCAGATGCTGTCTGTTTCTCCTTCTGCTCTGCTCGTACTCGAACAGACACTGCTTGAGCCGGATCAGAGACGGGTACATGGAGAGAATGATGTCGAGGTTGAACACTTTGAGATGGTCTTTGGTGAGCTCGGCTTTCAGGTTGAGGGGCGACGGCAGTGTTTGGTAGTTGAGCAACAGGGCCGTGATGTAGACGAGGAAGTCGATCAACACTTTGGAGTACGAAGTGAAGGTATCAGAGAGCAGGATGTCGTTATTTCTGAGGTTTGTGTCGATGTTTCCGAGGCTTATTCTTTTCACGGTCGAGGTGAACCGTTCCATTTCCGGCGATTTCTTGCTGCCGGGCCCGCCGTGGAAGTAGGACATCAAGAGCATGGCAAACGTCTGTGCAACTCCCACGAGAGGCATGTATTCGAGGAACTTGGTGTAGTGGCCATTGCAAACGAGCACCAAGTAGACAAAGTAGTTGAGCAAATTAGCAGCCGTCACTTTGTAAACCACAGCGAGAGACGAAGAAACGAGCTTGTAGTTGTTCAGGTCCGGTCCTGTGAGTTTGAGCACCATCAAGGTGTCTATTTTGCAAACATAACACGTCTTGAGGTTGACGTACCAGAGCCATATTCCGAGGTTTACGAGCAAAACCACTCTGTAAGGGAGGGGCAGGAACAGCTCGAACGGAGACAGCTGAACGCCGTCTGTTTCGGGGGCCTCCATGGTGCGAGCGAGATGGGAGTGAGGGCAATGAGGGGGGAACCAGAGGAAACAAGAGGAAGAAGAGTTCCTGAGTAGATAAAAAATACACGTTGCAAAACGACAACACAAGAAAAAGTTTATGGCTCGCGAAGCTGGGGGAAACACCGGGCGATTCCAGAGACCGCGACCGCGCGAAGCCACCAGGGGAGCACGGGCCACCGGGGAACCAGGGGTAATGGGGAAAACCAGGGGCCACGGGGAAAACCAGGAAGTGAACTGCTACATTACTCGAAGCATGGAAGGCTACGAGGGTGATAATTACAAGCTTAATCTGAGTGCGACAGACTAAGCACGACAGACTGAGCACGACAGACTAAGTACGACAGACCCACGACTTGCTTCGCACGCCGCTCGTCGTTTGTCAACACCACGTTCTTCAGCTTTTAATTCAAATCCTCAGAGAAAACTCTTCATGATTAGCATGGAGTAGAGGGCGAACCCCCCACAAACATCATTAGAATCGATATGGTGCGGCCAACTAAAGAGAGCTAACTCGTTCACGACGCGCCTCGCTTGTCGCTCGTTCGTACTCCATACAAAAAGTTACAGCTAAACTGAATGTTAGTGTGTGAAAAAACTAAAAAAAAACTGCAATACTGGCGACAACTGTGATCAGAATTTTCAGTGTGTTTGGCTTAAGAAATCGATTCGGTCATGTACGTTCCGTTTGGGGCGACAGCTTGTCATCATACAGAGGTCCAGCCATGTGCAGCGGTGAGTATAACATACCTGTTGACGTTCGTTTTGGCCTCAAAACGGCACTTCAACAAACACGAACGACTAGCGAAGCGAGTCGTTAGTGAGCGGAGTCGACCGAGTCAGGCAGACCAACTAGGGCCTGCCGGCCCGTTCTGATCAACTCAACCTCTTGAGCAGATCAAACTCCTCCAACCTGTGCAAGAAGAAGAATACAAAGCAAAGAAAACTAACATTTTCACTTCCACTCCCCTTTATATAGAAAAATTTTTCATCACCTACCCCGAAACTTTTTTTTTTTGGCAGGGATTTGCATCTTTGCACTTTTTATTTTTTCTTACCCTGCCGCAAGATAAGAACTAGGCCGTTTAGATGGGACCTAATGATTCAAGTCAAGCCAACGGCGTCCAAATTCACGTTCCAGAACCTCAGAAACCTCAACAATGTCGAGAAATCGCATCTGTCGCCGCTGTCGGTGATCTGTCACATCGATATCAACGCCTATTTTGCCCAGTACGAGCAACTCCGGCTCAACCTCACGACACAGGACCCTGTCGTTTGTCTGCAATGGAACTCGCTGATTGCGATTTCGTACGCGGCACGCGAGTTTGGAATCAACAGAATGGACACGCTGCAGTCGGCGAAGCTGAAGTGCCCGAATTTGATCGCCGCACACACAGCAGTGTTCAAGAAGGGCGAGGAGTCTTGGAGATACGTTGATTATCTGCCGTCTCCCGAGGAACACAAGGTGTCTCTGGACCCGTACCGACGCGAGAGCCGCAAAATGATGCGTCTGTTCAAGTCGTTTTGCGACGCCACCGAAAAGGCGAGCGTGGACGAGTGTTTTCTCGACTTTGGACGACTCGTGTACCGGCAGCTGGTGGAGTACTTCCCGGAACTAGACGACCCCGGTGCCCAGGGAAGCGATCCGCTGCCACCGGTTCCGTGCAGCGTGCCCCAGGAGTGTCTGGAGACGTTCGGAGTGCTAATTCCGCGGGGGGAAGGCGCCGAGATCGAGATCAACGACTGGGACGACATCGCGATCTTGATCGGTTCTCGGCTCGGATACGAGCTCAGACAGCTACTGGTGAAAGAGCTCGGCTACACCACCTCGTGCGGCGTCGGACGGGTGAAAAGCATCGCCAAACTCGCGAGCGGGTTCATCAAACCGAACCAACAGACGGTGGTTCTGAACGGATCGATCAACAACTTCCTCACCAAGTTCCATCTGAACGACTTCTGGTCAATGGGAGGGAAAACGGGGAAGCTGGTGACGGAGAACCTGGGTTTGACGGCTGTGGAGTCGGATATCGAGTACGTCAGAGACAACTTCACGCAGTCAGAGCTCTCGCAGAGACTCAACGACTCGCAGCTCGCCGAGCGACTGTATAACCTTGTGCGAGGCCAAATCAGAGAGCCCGTCCAGCAGAGAACCGACGTGAAATCGATGGCCTCGTCAAAAAATTTCAGAGGAAAAGCTGTGAGTTCGAAAAACGATCTTTTGCCGTGGTTCAAGGTGTTTATTGCCGATCTGTTGCTGAGACTCGGGGAGCTGGACGAAGAAAACTCTCAAATCCGACGGCCAACAACACTCAGCATGAACTTCCGAAACTGGGGCGGAACGCACTCGAAACAGTGCTCGATTTCGCTAGTTCGAGATCTGGATGATTTCAAGGAGAAGTGCACAGCCCTGAGTTCGAGACTGGTGACAGAAGTGGAAAAAACATGGGATTCCTACAAGCTGGGGGCGTTGTATCCGTTGACGCACTGTGGGCTGGGATTGACGGGGTTCCAGCAGTTGGAATCGTTCAAAAGAATCGACGATTTCATTGGCAAGAAGCGGCCGATGGAAGAGACTGAAGTTGGAGATGAAGGCGAGGAATTTTGCAGCATTTGTCAGAAAAGAATCCCGAAGGACGAGAAGACTGAGCACAAGGACTATCATTACGCTCTGTCGCTTAGTGAGCGGTTGAACTCGGAAGCTAGTTCACCGACTTATGGAGAGATGTTGTTGAATAACAGAACGAGGACTCCGAGGGTGAGGAAGAAGGTGAAGTCAAATCAGTCAAGATTACCGTTTGCGAGTACGCGAACGAGCGAACGAGCGAGCGAGGCGAGTGAGTGAGTGAGCGCTTCATCCTCCCCGTTTTTATTTACTCCCTCAACTACTCGTAATTCGTGTTCCCGTTATAACCAGCGTGAAAGCTCCGTTTCAGGAGCATTTTTTTTTCAAATCCGGAAACGAAAGTGACGAAAAGAGAGCTTTCTAGATGTAGCTACTCACTCACTCAGTCGCTTTCGCTCGTTACTTTGTTCGCTTATGATATCATTATACTTTATTATAATTCGTTCGTAAATGTCCTCCTTAGACAAAATCGTACACGCCCAAGGATAATCGACCTTATATAATCAAACCAATTCCTTCTTGTTTCTGTGGAAGGAGTTCATGAATGCCAAACCTGGAGTGTAGTTGACGTACATCTCGTCAACCTCCTCCAAAGTCAGACCCTTAGTCTCTGGAACAAATGCAAAGACAAAGAACAAGGAAAACAGGACACATCCAAAGAAGACGAAACCGTAAGCAAAGTGGATGGCACCGGTGATAAATGGAGTGAAGAATGCAATGAGGAAACCCCAGATCCAGTTAGCAGAGGTGGCAATGGCCATACCCTTTTGTCTGATTCTCAATGGGTAAGTCTCGGAAATGACAACGAAGACGGTTGGACCCCAAGTGATGGCAAAGAAGAAAATGTAGAAAGTGGACAGGAAAATCATCGCATCACCAGAAGCCTCGTCTGGGTTGATACCAAATGGACCTTTGTAAAGCTTCTTGACACCGATACAAGCAAACACCAAAAGAGAGAATCCCATACCGCAAGAACCACCCATCAGAGTAAGACGTCTACCGAAACGGTCAACAACCCACAAGGCCAAGAAAGTAGAGGCAAAGTTAACAACACCCAAGACAATCGAAGTCTCGAAAGAGTCAGCCAATCCAACAGCCTTGAAAACAGTGGTACCGTAGTAGAAGAAGTAGTTGTCACCAGAAAGTTGTTGCAAAGATTGGAGCATAACACCAAGGAACAGTCTGTAGAAAATCTTTGGCTTACCAGTGAACAGTTCACCCCAAGAAGCGTTACCAGCGAGTCTTTCAGTCTCAATGGAGTTGTAGATAAGAGCAACCTCGTGTTGAACAAACTTGTGCTCTGGGTCGCACTTGTTGACCTTGGCGATGGAAAGCTTGGCCTCCTCGATTCTGTCGTGCTCAATCAAGAATCTTGGAGACTCTGGAGCAAAAGTCATACCACCAATCATCAAAAGAGCCCAAGCGAAACAGAGACCCAATGGGATTCTCCATTGTCTAGAGTCGTCGTAACCGTGGTAGGTACCGTAAGTGGTACAGTAACCCAAGAAGATACCCATGGTGGTCATGAGTTGGTAGCAAGAAACCAACGAACCTCTGATTTCTTTTGGAGAAGTCTCAGAAATGAACATAGGAGAAAGAACGGAAACGGAACCAACGGCAAGACCGGAAACAATTCTTCCAATGAAGAATTGCACCCACGAGCTGACGGAAGCGATTTGAATCACAATACCAACAATGTAGACAATCATGGTGAACATGAGACCAAGCTTTCTTCCGTAGATGTCACCGGTTCTACCGAGGAATGGACCACCAAGAGCACAACCAATGTTGAAGATGGAAACCATCAAACCGGTTCTCACCTTGGAAAGGTATTTTTCACCAGAGCCAGAAGTTTGACCAAATCTGTCAACGAAATCTGGCATGTTCACGAAACCGGAAATGGTACCGGTATCCCAACCGAAAACGAAACCACCAAAGGCAACGAGCAAACACAGGACAGCAGGACCAAGGTAGGCAGTCTTACTACCAGCGTTTGGTGCAAGAACCACTTCATCTTCTGGTTCTGGGGCCTCAACGTTCTTGTTGTGGGATCCATCCTCGTAGATGTTTTCTGGAGGAGGAGTCTCCGAAGCTATTTCAGACTCCTTAGATTGACGGTCTGAATTAGACATGCTTATAAATATGCTGCGATCTTGTTTTGATTTAAAAGTATGACTATACTGTTAATGCAAACAAGTATGAATAACAGACAAAAGAGAATGAGTTTCAGATTGGTACAATTCCAAGGAGAAAACACTCCCTATTTATATTTTTTCTGGTTCCACAGAATATGCTTTTTCCGAAGAAAGTGCTGGTGGATGAAAAAACCCAAAAAAAAAAAGAGACCAAGTGGCCGGAAAAACCACATTGCATATTTCATGCACGTTGGGGAGTCGCGATGTTGGGTGGAGCAGTGCCTTACAAAAAAGTTTTTCCGCTATTGTTTGCTATTGTTAACAATGTTTGCGTCCGGCGGCGGGAACGCGCGGGTCCGCACGGGTGGGCTTACTTGCCACTACGGCCCGCAACGGACGTGTGTTTCTTCTACTCGGACAGAACATGACCCCACTTTACATTCGAAATCTGGGGTTGCGTTATTTTCGTTGCTAGAAATGACCTGTGTCCTGTTGTTTGGTGGCCTCGAACCACGTTATCACTGAGGATCCAGTTGCTCGACCTGACTCAGTACACCTTGCAGAACCTCTCTCTGCCCATCTCTGCGACACTACTAGTTTTTCCGTGCCACATATCTCCTCACAAATAATCCGTGTTTGTTTATTTCTTTTTCGCTATTGTCGTTGCAGCTCGCCCCCGCCCCTCCCCACTCACCCCAAAGGGGAGTACAAACCCCCCAGTCTATTCCCATTTTAGTGGGGCGATTTTCCTGCGCTCCGAAGAGGGTTGTTCCGGGTCGCAAAACTCGCGTCCAACTGGGGAATCTCCTCTTTTCTTTTGTGGCCCCACATGCATGTCAACTAGGGCTGTATCACCACTATTGGCTGGATTCAGCTATTGTCTTCCGGGGCTTGTGTGAAAAAAAAAAACTCGCCACTAGTTCGGAGATTCTCTTATTCCGAGCGTTGCGAGCCCCGACCGGCCCGTCCGGCAAAACTGGAACTTTTTTTTTTTATGCGTGGTTTTCCGTTTCGGAATAGCTGTAACCGAGAATTTTTTATCTATGTACTTTGTCGGAACTTTCGCTCCATTCATCATGGACTCCGAAGATCCAATAGCTAAAACACATCCTGCTGTATTCCAGCCCCGCTTCCCCGCCTACACTCCTTTCTGTTCCCCGCTTGCTCTCGCAGCTTCCTTTTGAAAGCCCGCTGACTCCGAGTTTTTTCCTCCTTTTTCTTTTTTATCTACCGTCTGTATCAGTATCCTGCAGCTCTCCCCAGCTTTCTCCAGTAATCGCTTTGCGCATGGATCTTGCCATTTTCCCTCTTGATACCGTTCATCGCGGTTTGATGATCAATAAGCTCCACCGTGTGGCCCCGCAGACGCAAGGACTCCAAAAACTCGCCAGTCACCGGTTTCTCAACGAAAACCGTCTCTGGCAAAAGCTGGTGGTGCAAACGCGGGTAGGCAATCGTCTCCAAAAGCGGAAGATCGTAATGGTATGTTCGAATTATTGCCTCGAGTACCGCCGTGGTAATTCTCGAGCCTCCAGCAGCCCCGATAACAAATTCAACACTCTGGGTCTTCGGATCAACCACGATCGTGGGGGAAGTCGAAGACAATGGCCGTTTGAATGGCTCAATGTAATTGTAAATTGAAGGCTGCAGCCCAAACGCGTTGCGCGTGCCCGGCACGGAAAAATCATCCATTTCGTCGTTGAGAATTATTCCCGTTTCTGGATCGTGCACCAACGACCCAAAAAGCAAATTCACCGTCGTTGTCACGCTCACCGCGTTGTTGTGGCCGTCCAGCACGCTAATGTGCGCCGTCCCGTGCGGCTCGTTCGCCTGGTACGCCGGGTGGTAGTCCCGCCACGACCCAAGCGTGTGATCGTCGCTGATTTTGTTCCGGGTGGCTCGACACCATTCGGTGCTTTGGTACTTGTTGTACCGCTCTCGGCGTTCCTTGATCGCGCTCGCGTTTTTGTTGTGCACCCCAACGTCCCCGAGATTACTCCGCACCGTCGCCATCCATTTCATTGTCTCTATCAATCGCTGTGTCTCCACAGGACTGAAATCCTGAGCCTGCGGGTCTGCGTCGTTCAGGTCGCCAAACTCGTTCATGATCTTCAATCCAGCCACCAAGGCCAGCCCGGACGATGCCCCGCCCGACGTGAAAACCTCCAGCCCTGCCCCGGTGAAGTTTTCCAGCCTTAGAGCCTCCTCCACCACCACTTCGTACTGGCCAAAGTCGTCTGCCTGCAACACTCCGCCGTGCCGTTGCGCAGCCTGCGCCAGCGACTGCGCGATCCGGGCCTGTGGGTCGTAGAACAGCGCGTCGCTGCCGTTTCGGGCGATCTGCGCCAGTGTTTCCGCCAGCTGTGGTCGTTTGATCGTGTCTCCAATTTTGAGGACTCGTCCATCAGAACCGAAAACAAAGTCCCAGTCTTTGCGGTTTTTCTCTAAAAACTCCTCCTTCATCGTCAGCGCTGCTCCAAGCGTCTTCCCAACCGGCCAGCCGCGGCCAACGAGCTCTGCCACAGGCATCACGAGCTGTTCCCACGTCAAGTTCCCCGATCCGTGGGTCTCAAACAGCCGATACAGGCCTTTCAGCTCGCCTGGAATCGCCACGGCAAGACCCCCGACTTTCGACGCTTCCTCGCGGCCAAGGAACATGTCTCTCGTGGCCAGCCGGGGCGCCATTTCGCGGGCATCGATCGAAATGGCACGGTCTTCGCTGCTGAACTTCGACGTGATGAACGCCCCGCCGCCGATTCCCGACGAATACATCGTGTTGGTGGCTCCGATGCACAGCACCGTCGTCACGGCCGCGTCGGCGGCAAACCCTCCTTTCTTGAGCACCTCCAGCCCGAGTTCGGAGCAGAAGTCCACGTCGGAGGCAACAGCTCCATTTGTTGCGACGACCGTCTGGTTTGCGTCGGGATGCCACGTCGGCCCGCTCGCAAACGGCACGTGGGCCGGTGGGTCGTGGTTTGGTCTTGTTGAAGCGCGCGGAAGCTCCAGAAACACCACAATCACCGCTCCAACAAGCAGAATCGCCACCACCAGTCGGTGTGTTTGTTTTGTGCGTATTTTCCAGCGTCCTTTCGCATTTCCCACGGCAATCAGCGGGTCTCTTTCGGAAACCCCGTCCCCGTCCATCGGTTAAGTGTAGCAAAGTGTAGCAATTGTAGGGTAGAGTTAAAGAAGGCAGTAAACAACAGATAAACAACCCGTTCAATAAGTTGATAAGCCTTATCTAATTTATAATCTCTCTATTTTTTTTTTTTTTTATTTGCTTTCGCGAAAAACTGTGACTTTCTCAAAAGTTTCCATGAAATTTCCAAATAGCGAGTAGAGGCCACCCGCTTACCGCATTGCTTACTCATCGCTCACTCGCTGACAACGACTGACAGGAACAGCAAATATATATTCAAGAAGTCAGCTAAGACGGTCAAGCCAGTCAAACTCAGGCCAGCACAAACAGCTGACTGGAGCAGCTGGACTCTAGCCAGATAGACTCACTCATGACTCGCTTCGCTCGCCATTCGCCTTTATACACAAGAAAACGGAAACATATCCAAGACTGGAAAAAACAAACACCAATCAAAAGAGTGCGGTGACACAAACGAACTACTCACGACCCGCTTCGGCTCGTCGCTTCGGCTCGTCGCTTAGTCCTCGTACACTCTGGTGATCATACCAGTACCAACAGTCTTACCAGACTCTCTCAAGTTGAATCTCTGGCCAACCTCAAGAGCAACTGGGAACAACAGCTCACAGACCATCTCGACGTTGTCACCTGGCAAGATCTGCTTGGAGTGGTCCTCCTCGGTCTCTGGGAACTTGAGAACAACGTTCACGTTCGAGGTTCTGATGTACATCTGTGGTCTGTAGTTCTCAGAGAATGGGGTGTGTCTACCACCCTCCTCCTTGGTCAGAATGTACAAGGAAGCCAAGAACTTCTTGTAAGCCTTGACGGAACCTGGCTTGGCAACAATCATACCTCTGGCAATCTGCTCTCTCTTCACACCTCTCAGCAAGATACCTGGAGTGTCACCGGCTTGGGCCTGGTCCAGGTCCTTGTGGTACATCTCGATACCAGTAACAGTGGTCTTGAGTGGCTCGCCCTTACCACCAACAAGCTCGACTTCCTCACCCTTCTTCAGAGTACCTCTCTCGACAGTACCAGAAACAACAGTACCTCTACCGGAAATGGAGAAAACCTCGTCGACAGGCAGCAGGAATGGCTGGTCCAAGTCTCTAACTGGGGTAGGGATGTGCTCGTCAACGGCAGCCATCAACTTCTCGATGGCCTCCTTACCAATCTCAGGTTGCTTGCCTTCCAAAGCACACAGAGCAGATCCCATGATAACCGGAGTGTTGTCACCGTCGAAACCGTACGAAGACAAGAGCTCTCTCATCTCCATCTCAACAAGCTCCAGCATCTCCTCGTCGTCGATAGTGTCAACCTTGTTGACGAAAACAACAAGATTCTGAACACCAACCTGTCTAGCCAACAGCAAGTGCTCTCTGGTTTGTGGCATCTGACCGTCGGTCGCGGCAACAACAATAATAGCACCGTCCATCTGAGCAGCACCGGTAATCATGTTCTTGATGTAATCTTGATGGCCCGGGCAGTCAACGTGCGAGTAGTGTCTGTTGGCAGTCTCGTACTCAACATGGGCAGTAGAAATGGTGATACCTCTGGCTCTCTCTTCTGGAGCCTTGTCAATGGAAGAGTAGTCCAAGAAGCTGGCTCCACCAGCCTCAGACAGAACCTTCGTGATGGCAGCAGTCAAAGTGGTCTTTCCGTGATCCACATGTCCAATGGTACCAATGTTGACGTGAGGCTTGGATCTGTCGAAAGTTCCGGCAAATCTCACAAATGGCTTGGCAGAAAGCTTCGAGCCCGCTCTGGCCAAAGCAACTCTACCAAAGCCCAACGATTGAAGTGGCTTCAACATCCGCACAGACATCTTTGGTTATTTCTAGCTACCAAAAGTCTATTCTCAGGATTCTGCTGTTCAAATGTGATTTCAAATACTTTTTATTTTTTATTTTTCATTTTCTCGTTGCCACAAAAACTTTTCACTTTTACTCGACGATTGGCCGTTCGCGTCTGCCAAAACTGCTACCGTGCCTCCAAAAACATATCTGCACTATCCGCAGTACAAGATACTTATGCCAAACTACGTAGCTACATGTCTATTAAAACAAAGTCATCCGGCTTTCCCTTCTTCTCGGTATCCCTTCCGTGCTCATTCCTTTCCTCCTCTTCCCCTTCGTCGTCGTCGTCGTCGTCGTCGTCGTCATCATCATCATCATCCTCCTCGTCGTCGTCATCATCATCATCCTCCTCTCCTTCACTCGATATCCTCTCCGCCACAGTCTCCTCGTAAATCGCCAAGTCCGAAGCAACCTTCTCGTTGTCACGATTGATGAATCGTGCCAATGACTCAGGTAACCTCACGCTGCCCTCGTTCTCGTACAACGATCTCCTCACGTAAATCAAAACCATCCCAGTCTCAAAGTCCTCGGCAGAATACTCTCTCACTTGGTCTTGAATAGTCCTAAAATTCGTAGACATGATCCCAAAATTCTTGCATCCTTCCAGGTCGTAACTGAACGTTTGCCACGGGTTTTCCTCTTTCTCACCAGCGTCGGGCTTCAAGTAACAGAAGTGTCTCTCGTTGATTATTACCCCAACAAGAATCCACGGCTCCAAATCTTGTTTCATGTCTCCCAATAAGAAATCAACATCATACAGGTTGGTCGTTATCTTTTCATTGTTGAGCTTCTTTAGCGATTCTGCTCCTTGAACCTTGCAAGTGGAAATATGGTCTCTAATCGCACCCAATCCTTCAGTGGCCTCCTTCACTTTCTCGTCTTCCCCACCGATTCCTTCCAAATATTGAATAGTATCGTCCAACAGCGTAGACACTCGTTTCCCTTTGAAAGCCTTGAGCTGCATCATTTGACCATTGATCTTGTGGAACTGTTCCCGAATCACGTCCAAACGCTCCAACTTCTTGGACACGAGATTGCTGCAATCTTTCGTGTACAACTGTGGATAGAACGTCTCACTCAAATTGAATCCACCACCGGGAACCGTGTCTCCGTTCCCATCAAAACAAATCGTTATGATGTCGCTCATCTTGTCAAAATTGTGTTCTCCAATGCGCTCGAAATCCTTACCCCACAACAATGCGTGCATGATCTTGTAAAGATCATCGTAGAAGTAGTTTGTTTCCACTGGGAATATCCTGTGAATCTGGTCTTCTCCTTCAACTTTGAAAACAGACGAAAACACTTCCGAAAGTTGGCTTCTCATGCTCTCATCCAAGTCTCCAAACAGTTCAATGATCGTTCCGTATAAGAACTGAATAAACTCCGAGATCGCCTCATAATCATCAACTATCAATTTGCTTGTGGAATCTGTTAGCGTCCGAATCGAACTGAACGCTCTTGTAG
Source organism: Ogataea henricii (assembly GCA_003705115.2). Taxonomy (NCBI): domain Eukaryota; kingdom Fungi; phylum Ascomycota; class Pichiomycetes; order Pichiales; family Pichiaceae; genus Ogataea; species Ogataea henricii. The sequence continues at coordinate 14,095 of PPHT02000040.1, read as the reverse complement.
AGCCACCTGTGAGGAACGCAACCAGTCTTTGGATCTCCTGAGTCACCAATGGTGAGGGCAGACACTTTTCTTTTTTCCACCAATTGGCCGCATAACCATATTCGCCAAAATCATGACTTAAAACTGCGTCTCGGAATTTTGGAACATTGGAAAGAACCATCAAAAGAGGAGCAAAATAACCTTCTAATATCTCTGGCTTCGCAGGAAGCAGCACAGGAGGATTCCCCATTTCTCGCCCAAATCGGGAAATATCATCGTAAACGTCGTAAACAGGACCAAAATCTTGAGCAACCTCTCGGTGTTCGATGTTGTCAGAGTCTGAAACACCGTAACCGTAGCTTGCGATCTTGGATTTGATATCGTCTTCAATTACTATGGCAGTAGATGGCGTTTTGCCGTCGCTTGAATAATAACCAGGATTCCCACCAGCTTGATCACCCGTGTAGTTCGAGTCCTCCGGAAGAGCCACAGGCCCCATTTGTGATTCGTACGAGGGCAACTCTGCTGGGAAGTCTGAGTAGATGAAGTTGACAGCGGCCTCAATGTTGTTATCTGAACGCTCCAAGGCGTCTTTGGCGATGTCTGCCTCAAATCCCATGCTCACCAGAGCCTGGACATTTTCTTCTACTGACATTCCTTGTGAAACAGTCTGATTTTGCAGTACAATCTCAGCCAACAATATATCAACTCATGGTGGCAAACTTGAAGTTGTTTTTTTCTTGATCCCACCAACAACCCCGTGTTTTTTAGATTTTTTTATTTTTTTCCCTCACGAAAAAATGCCGGTGCAAGGGTGTTACAGAGAACTAGTACTCACTGTATGTATGTACCCCCTTTCAACTTTACTTCTCACGTCTCAATAAACCACAGATAAATAGAGAACTAATGTACACAAATAACAACGAGGCCCCAAACGTCATTCTGAAAATTCGATCACCAACCACTAAAACACATCCGGGAGTCTCTCCACAACATAAGAGTGGCTTCCAACGCTCATGATAGGAACACCTGGGACCTTTCTGATTCTTCTCTTCAAGTCAGCATCGTTGGTAGCCACGATGTAACACTTGTGTTGCATGACTCTGTGAACAATACAGTCATCCGCGTATGTACCTTTGTGCGAGCAAGTCAAACGCTGGATTCTAGGGTCTCTCGCGAGCGTCAAAGCAATACGGTATTTGTGGCCTAGTTTCTCCAACTCCGCCATGACACAATCAGTCACAATCGGAATACACTTGGCATACAAACAGTCCATCATGCCTCGCACAATGTCGATCTTTTTCTGTATACTGAAGTTGAAGAAATTGGTATCGACCAAAACTTGGTATGGCGGTTTGATGGCCTCATTAAACTGGAAGAAGAGGGCCGAAGAGACTTGTGGAACTGCCTTCACCAACTCTTTGTCTTGCTGCTGATCTTTCGGCTTGGCCTGGTTTTCCTTCACCCTCGGGTCTTTTTTGCTCAAAGTCCTTTTGACTTGCGCAAACTTCCTTGTTTTCTTGGCTTTTCCCATCTTCAGTTATGTATGTGTGTGTGTGTGTGGATTGAAAGAGATGAAAAAGACTTGAATCAAGAGAAGTAAGTGTATTGTAAAAATATTTCATGATAAAAAAAAAAAAAAAAAAAAAAAATTCAACAGGCTTTGAAATTTTTTTTTGTC
>PPHT02000040.1:0-12335 GCA_003705115.2 Ogataea henricii | reverse complement strand
ACTCGTGCTGTATAAAGGCGGTGACGTTGCTGCACGTGCTCCACACTCTATAGCTCTTTCGCACATGACGTTCAAAAAAGTAGTCTCAGCTTCGTACTTTGCAGGGTTTCCACCCATCGAGAGGAAACAAAGTCACTCGTTCCCTCGTGCTTATTCAACTAGTCTTGATCATCTCGTTCATCCTAACTAGCTGAGTCAACTACCTCTCACTCGTAGCGCTGAGCCAAGTTCGCTGACATCATACATCACGTAATCACGCGCCAGACCGAATCCCCTTTTTCGTGCAAAGAAGGAGCATTGGAAAATTCTGGCGGATATTTTTCTACAACAGTGCTCCTTCAACACCACCAATCAGTGGCGTGTCCAAGTGCAACTACTGCCATTTTGATCCACGCCATGTCGTCTTCTGTTCGGAACTCGCTGTTTGTGATGACTGGAGAGTCTGAAAGAGACTTACCTCATTATGCTCGGCCGACGTACTCCTCCATCAGAAAAAGCAAGTCTTCAGGGATGGGAGGTACTGGACCAGAGAACCAAAGCCCGCCAAACCACGCCGTTTCATTGGCCAGCGCCAAAATAGACCGGTTTGGCCATCACACACTTCGCGGTTTTACTGGACAGCTGCTTTCCCCCACTGTCTCTACAGCTAGAAAACACGAATTTGAGACAGAGTACCGGCCACCCTCTTTGCAAGCCAGACAAAAGAGCAACATCTTGGCGACAAACTCGGACTCGGTTTCGAACGCAAAACCTTCTTTGATGGCCAGGGGAGTGTGGAGTCTGTTTGGCAAACGCGAGGCGTCTGACGACATGGACAGTCTTGCGTCTGGGGTTGAGAATGAGGACTGTGGCAACGAAAGCAACGCAGAGACCCCTGGCAAGACCAATGGACCGCTGTTTCCGACGGTTGATGTTGTCAAACGCGTTTTGAGATCGCCACGATCCCCCAAACTATCTGCTGAAAGAGAGAACCATACTCAGAACACCGACTCAGTATTTGCCAACTTTGCACAGAAAAACAGCGACATCATGGAGGTTGCCGACAATCTCGTGAAGGAGTCGCAAGGTCTTATAGAGCGCTCTGAGAACACATACCACGGAGCCAATCACTCGATGCCACTGCGGGAGATATCGTTGAACGACGAGTATTTTGTTCCTCCTGAGGTTCTTTTCAAGTCGATTGGGAACAGGTCCACCATTCCCACAGCCGAGTACCAGGACTTGCTGACCCAGTACACAAAACTCTGGGAGATGCTTCAAGCCAACAACTTATAGACACATACATACGTGTGGCGTGACGCTGGGCACGTGACTCGCGAATCTTTAAAAGTTTTCACGTTTCCAGTTTTTCTGAACAAAAAAAAAAAATCTGTAGAGGACGTGAGCGTCAATTGTTGACAAGGAGAAGAGTTTCCCCTTTGTTTTTCATCCGTGTTTGCTGAGGAGTTTGAGCGCTAGTCAGAGAACTGGAGACCCAGCTCTGTCCATCCAAGCGAAAGTCAACAGCTGTTAGAGACACCAGAAGTGTTGTTTTTTCAATGGATATGACTGCTGCACCGGTAGACACGTTGAGCACGGTGGTGACGAGACTGGAGGACGAGTCGCTCGACTTCAAGACCCGGCACTCGGTGCTGTCTGAGCTCTGCGACACGCTGGAAACGTACCACAGTGCGCAGGAATACGAGAAGTTTCTCAAGAGCATGATGCCGATTTTCTTCAAGCAGCTCGACACGGTGCCGATCAGTATGGTGTCCAACTCTCCGGAACAGAAGCTGAGGAGCTTGGTATTGGACATTATTCATCGCCTTCCCACAAACGAAAGACTACAGCCGTACGCCGCGCAGATGCTGGACACTCTGTTGAAGCTGATCCGTGAGGAGAACGAGGAGAACGGCATCCAGTGCATGAAGATCATCACATCCTTGCACAAGTCCTACAAGACAAGTCTGGCCGACAGAGTGCAGGAGTTCATCGATCTGCTGCAAGAAATATACGACAACATATCAGCCGTCGTGGAGGAACAATTCGGCGGCACGCAACCGGCCAGCGATGATGCACAAACAACCGCGTCTGCATCCTCGCCCGAGCTCTCACAGGATGAGGGCCAGTCCAAATCCCTGTACAAAGCTACGCACTCGTTCAAGATGATTGCAGAGTGCCCCATCACGATGGTTTCTCTCTACTCGTCGTACAAAGACATCATTGACTCCTCGATCGAGAAGTTCATTCCCCAGGTGATTGGTCTGCTGAGACTACAGGCAGCTGCCCAACGCGCGGCCCACGAGGCGGCTGCCGCCAAGGGCGAGTACGTCACGTCTGTTTCCAAAGACATCAAAAACCGGTCTCTCTACGGCGACTTCATACTGGGCCAGGTCAAGGCCGCCTCGTTCCTCGCGTACGTTTTCATCCGTCGGAGTGCCAACAACGCGCTGGAGCCGTACCAGAAGGAGATCCCCGACCTGGTCATCCGGCTGTTGCAGGACTGTCCGTCTGAGCTGGCTGCTGCCAGAAGAGAACTGCTGCACGCGACTCGGCACATGCTGTCGACCGACTTCAGAACGTCGTTTCTTCCGAAGATCGACCTGTTGTTCGACGACCGCGTGATCATCGGCGAGGGCCTGACTGCACACGAAACGCTGCGTCCGCTGGCGTACTCCATCGTTGCCGACTTCATCCATGTCAACGGGAACCTGACTCCGAACCAAATCTGGAAAAGCGTGGAGATCTACTGCAAGCACCTGCAGGACTCCACGCTGGCCCAGACAGTCCACATCATGAGTGCGAAGCTGCTTCTCAACCTCGTGGACCGCATTCTCAAGATGGAGAACAAGGAGGACGCAAGACAGCTGTTTTTGATCATGATTTACTCGTTTGTGAAGAGATTCAGTCTGTTGAACCGTCAGTTCACCGACATCACTCAGCAGCACGAGAAGTACCTCAACACCAAAGTGGAAAAGAAGCAGAAGCGCGAGGAGCTGAACAAGCAGTCCGAGCTTCTCACGGGAAAGCCTTTGGTCGAGTCTGAGGACGAGATGAGTCCAGACTCGAAGAACCCACAGCCAACTTCTTCCTCTGGCGACAAAACCAAAGAACAAGACGATAACAAAGTCCCAGCAACCGACGAAGAAGAGAAACCAGACCAGAGTCTTGGCGAGTTCACTTTGAACGATATACAGCGCAGCCTACCAATCACCATCACGCAACAGGCTCCGCAGGATCCTCTCGAGAACGCCCGGTACTTGTTCAAGACCCTCATGACGTTTTTGAAGTCTATCTTCTACGGATTTAGGAACTGCAACCCGCCACCCCAGAAGGATTACACTCCTCAAGTTTGGAACGAGTCTGCCAGAATCACTTCTAGTGAGGAGCTCAACATCCTAAGAAACTTGTTCAGAGAGTGTGTTTCCGGACTGAGGTTTTTCCAGAGTTCGAAGCCTGCGATCATCAACTCGGCTTTGAGACAGTCGTTTGACGTGAGTGGACCAAACCTCCCGATAACGTCCTCAAAGGAGGAGAAAGACCTGATGGAAATTTTCGCAACCATGTTCATTTACGTGGAACCTTCTGCCTTCAATGAGGTGGTCCAATATGAACTTGAGAACATGTTCGAGGCGATGCTCAAGAACGCGGCTCTGCTTCATATTCCGCAGTTCTTCCTGGCAAGCGAGATCACAACCTCAAACTTCTCGGGGATTTTGATCATGTTTGTTATGTCTAAATTGCATGAATTGGGCGAAGCAGACATAATCAAATCGAATATTCTGATTCGCCTGTTCAAGTTATGTTTTATGTCGGTCAACTTGTTCCCAACTGCCAACGAGTCTGTCATTCTCCCTCACCTGAACAAGATGATCCTGAAATCCTTGGAGTACACCACAACTGCCAGAGAGCCGATCGTCTACTTTTATCTGATCAGAACTCTTTTCAGAAGCATTGGCGGAGGCAGGTTCGAGGCGTTGTACAAGGAGATACTTCCGCTGTTGCAGGTGTTACTTGAGTCTTTGAACAGGTTGATCCAGACCGCCAGAAGACCTCAGGAAAGAGACATCTACGTCGAGTTGTGTCTGACTGTTCCAGTCAGACTGAGTGTGCTAGTGCCTCACTTGAGTTACCTGATGCGTCCGTTGGTTTACGCCTTGAACGGTTCGCAAGAGCTGATCAGTCAAGGATTGCGTACGTTGGAGCTCTGCGTTGACAATTTGACCGCCGAGTACTTTGATCCGATCATTGAGCCTGTCATTGAAGATGTGATGAAGGCTTTGTGGAAACACCTGAGACCCCTGCCATACTACCATCAGCATTCGCATACAACGTTCCGTCTTCTCGGTAAGCTGGGAGGAAGAAACCGTAACTTCATCGGTCTTCACCAAGACTTACAATCCGAGACATTGTCCAACCAAGAAATCGAGGCGCTATTCAAGATTGAAGGTATACCCAACGAGACTCCCGTTTCGATCACTGCTGGAATCTCCACTGCGCTGAACACACTGGTGAATATCCGTTACAAAATGCATTATAGAGTGAGTGCTTTCAAGTACTTATCGGCTATATTGAAACTGTTCATTGACCGTCACGATGTCCCAGAGGATCTTGATGTCAAGATCCAACAGGTGATCGCCTTTGTTTCCGACGAAGAGAAGCAGAAGAAGGCGGTCGAAGGCGTGTCTCTTGTTGCCGATGAGCCAAAGGACCCTGCCAAGTTCAACAGACAAGAGGAGTTGCTGGTCAGGCTGTTGGAGGCGCTCTTTTACTCTGTCTCGATGGAGGAAGTCAGAGAAGAAGCACAGGTATTAATAAAGGGAATCTGTGAGCACTATGTTCTTCTTTACTTTGGAAGAACAATGGTTGACGTCTACAAGTTCAACTGCAAGTTCACAGTGAACAATCACGAAGGAAAGAAGACGCTGAACGAGAACACGATCTTTGATGCGATTTCGTATGCCTTGAGCTTCCACATCAAAGCTGTTCGTAATGAGGGAGTGAGGGCGATCAAAACCATCTTTGGTGCCTGCGTTACACTGTTTGGGTCCGTTGAAGATGCCATCAAGTTCTTGCCGATAAGAAGAATGTGTTCCAAGTTTGTGCATTGCTGTTTTGAAGAGGCGTACTACACCAAGCTGGGTGGATGCTTGGGGTTGCAAACCATGGTGAACGATCTCGGCATTCCGGTCAGCTATTTTGCGCTGCGTCAGCTGGAGATCTCGAGAGCCATGTTTTTCGTCATGAGAGACACTCCAGCTGATGTTCCGTCCGAGGTGTGCGAAGTCGCAAAAGACCTGGTTTTGAAGTTGCTGAGAGAGTCCAACAAAGAGGTTTCCAAAGAAGCCGTTTTCCAGCAACCGTTCCTATCTGTTGTGAGTCAGATCGTGTTTGATTTGAGCAACTCGAATCCAAACGTCAGAGAAACGGCTCAGAAGGCCCTGCATGTTCTTTCCGAGGTGACACAGGTTCCGATTGCCACGATGATTTCGCCTAGTAAAGGGATTTTGCTGGCTCCTATATTTGGCAAGCCATTGAGAGCTCTGCCATTCCACATGCAGATCGGGAACATTGATGCCATCAACTTCTGTCTGGGCCTGGAGAACTCTTTCTTGGAGTTCAACGACGAGCTGAACAGGCTTTTGTCCGAGGCACTGGCACTGGTTGACGCGGAGGACGAGTCGTTGATCAGTGCACACAGGATTTCAGAACACAGAACGTCAGAGCAGCTCATCAAGCTGAGAGTTGTCTGCATCGAGCTTCTATCTTTGGCACTGACAATGCCCGCTTTTTCGAACGGCAACCCTCAGATTAGAATCAGGATTCTGGGAGTGTTCTTCAAGACACTGTGTGCCAAGTCTTCGAAGATTATTAACGCTGCGCATGCTGGTTTGAAGCAGGTTCTTTCGCAAAACTCTAAGCTACCTAAAGAGCTGCTACAGAGTGGTCTGAGACCTATGCTGATGAATCTTTCTGACCACAAGAAGCTGACTGTTTCTGGACTTGAAGCTCTGTCTAGACTGCTGGAACTGTTGATTTCCTATTTCAAAGTTGAGATTGGAAGAAAGCTTTTGGACCATTTGATGGCTTGGGCACAGCCACAGGCACTGCAGAGAATCTCCTTACAGGAGCTGGACAATAATGCAACTGTACAGATCATTGTGGCTATCCTGAACATTTTCCATCTTTTACCACCTCAGGCTTACACATTCATGGAGGAATTGCTGAGCACAATGTTGTATTTGGAGACCAATCTTCGCCGTCACCAGATGTCACCTTTCCGCCTGCCGATCGCGAGATTTTTGAACAGGTTCAGTGATCACTCCATCAAGTATTTTGAGCAGAAGTTCAACTCCAGAGTCTATGGTACAAGGCTCGCATACTTTGTGAGACTGGCCGAATGTTCTGAGCTTCACAAGCAGGCAAAGTCTCAGATTGGCATTTTCTTGCAATCGCTTTTGGACGAAGCAAACCAGGACACCAAGTACGTGAAGTTTGTGAACTTGGTGGACTTGGTCGAGGCTATTGCTTCGCAAGATTCAGACTGGTTCAAAGACCAAGGAGAGATCCTGCACCAGTTGTTGTTGAACTCGGCGGACTGTGTTTCCCGCGAGAAGTCGGCGCCATTGTCTTCGCCGATCCACTTTATGCTAGACCAATCGATGGACAAGTTGCAAAAGCTGCACGTTGAACATCTGGAGCTGAATGGCTCGTCCGCTTCAGAGACGATTCCTTTTGTGAATTTCATCTGTTCGAACCGTTTGTCGGTGAGTACGCATCTCAGCGACTACATTTTTGAGCACATCATCAAGTCGTCTGACTCTGGTTTCCGGAAGAAGTACTTGACGGAGATCATTGAAAAGACTGCCGAAAGAGAGATGACCTTATCGACCAAGCTGTACCTGATCAAAAACATTTTCACGCCAATCTGCATCTACGAACTTCATCGGAGTGGGAACCTGTCCGCCCTGGCAGACTCTGAAGAGGACTCTCCTAAGTGGCTGGACTTGTTGAACGAGAAGGTCTGGAAGGCAACCACGGCGCTTTCGACCGTCGAGGAGTCGGGCTCGATTGATACATACAGACTAGAGCTGTTGCAACTGACGTCGCTGTTACTCAAGTCGGCCCCTGAAGTGATTGCAGGGTCTAGAAAGGAAATCATCAAGTTCAACTGGAACCTGATTACACTCGAGGATGTGATCACCAAACAGGCGGCTTATGTTTCGACTGCTTACTTCATTGCATCCTTCGAGACTCCTGCGAAACTGGTCACTCAAGTGTTTGTGGCTCTTTTGAGAGCAAACCAAATCGATGTGAGGTATCTGGTGAGACAAGCGTTGGATGTTCTTGCGCCTGTGTTGGAGAGCAGAATCGGTTCGACCATGGAGTGGTTGAAGTGGCCTCGCCGTGTTTTGACTGAAGACGGGTTCAACGTTACGCAGGTGTTGAACGTGTATCAGTTCATTGTTCATCATTCTGATCTCTTCTATGTTGCGAGAGACCACTTCATTCCGAACATCATCACTGCGATGGGCAAGCTGACGATCCTGAACAACAGCTCTGCCGAGAACCAGCTTCTAGCGATTGATATGGGAGAGCTCATTTTAAAATGGGAGACCAGAGCGAAACAGGAAGCCAAAGAGGCTAGACAGAATGACTTACCAAAGGACGAGGATGAGATGGATGTTGACGAGGATGAGCCAAAGAGTGAGGCGCCTGTCAAGGTTCCTCCTGAAGTGTACACTGTTCCCTTTGGCCACAGAGAAACCTGCATCACGTTTTTGATCAGATACGTGTGCATTTGTCCACAGCGCGCGTCCGAGAATGAGCTTGGACAGCGTGTGTTGACGATTTTGCATGTTTTGCTATCGCCAAACTACTGGCCGGAAGTGAGTGTCAAGCTTGCATTTTTTGAACGTTTCCTTGTGAGTGCCGACTTCAGCACCAGCAACGTTCTGGGCTACTGTCTGAACGCGTTAGAAGTGTTGGGTGTTGCTTTGGAGTGGAAGACGTCTGAGTGGATTGTTTCGAACCTCGAGTACTTGCAGAAGTTGCTCGAGAAGTGTATTCGTTCCGACAACCACGACATCCAAGAGGCTCTGCAGAAAGTGCTGAGAATCATTCTCAAGGCCATCAAAGTTGAGATTCCGCCAGTGGAGGAGGAGCAGCCGGAGGAAGTCAAGAACTTCCTGTCGTTCCTAACGAATGTCGTTTCCGAGGACTTGAACAGCATGAACTCGGTTGCGGCTGGCATCACTCTGTCCTGGACTTTGGCTCAGTACAAGCCAGACGCACAGAACGGGCTGATACCTTTGATCATGAGAACTTTGAGCAAGCTGGTGAAGGACCACATTGCGATTGCGAGCCAGAATAGGCAGTACTCGAATGCGGACACGAGCGCGTTCCAAGGCGAGTACGAGGCCAAGATGACGACGAAGTTGCTGGAGAAGATACTGGACTTTTCCTCGATGAGGATATCGGCTCTTGGCGATCAGAGACGGATCTTTCTATCGCTGCTTGTTCAGCTCATTGACAGGTCGGTCGACAAGGACTTGTTGATGAAAATTGTGAACATCACGAGGGGCTGGGTTCTGGCGAAGAACGAGCTGTTCCCAACAACCAAGGAGAACGCGGGAGTGTTGTCGAAGATGATGGTTTTCGAGATGAAGGGCGATTCCGAACTAACCAAGGCCTTCTACCAGATCATCATCGACATCTTCAAAGATCCGTCGATGGCGTGCACCGAACTGACGGTCAGAATGGAGCATCCGTTCCTGGTGGGGACCAAGCTGTCGGAGGCGTCCATTCGCCAGGAACTGATGTCGATCTTTGACAACTCGTTGGAGAAAGACCTGGACAAACGGTTGTTTTACATTGTTCGTGAACAGAACTGGGAGTATCTTGCGGAGTATCCATGGTTGAACCAGGCTGCGCAGCTGCTGTACGGCTCTTTTGACAAGGAGTACGAGATCAGGTACGGTCCGAACGAGCATCACTTGGCCAAGTTGCGGGACATTTCCGAGGCGTTGCCGGCCATGACAGAAGACGAGATGGAGGTGGAAGCCTCTGACAACATCAAGACGTTTGTGTCGAACCACTTTGAGTTTATGAACACCCATTTGAAAGTGCTTGCCAAGGACATCATTACGCCGTTGTTGGATATTTCGTACCAGAGTCCCGAGACCATTCACAAGTCGTGGTGCACTCTGTTCCCGATTGCGTACAATGCCATTGACAACCGCAACAAGTCTGACTTTTGGCAGGCGTTTGTGACTCTTTTGTCGAAGGAGTACCACGTGAGGCAGCAAGATGGCAAGCCGAACGTGATCCACACGATGCTGGAAGCTGCTGGGAAGTGCGAAGGTTTACAGCTTCCTCCTCACTTTGTGAAGTATCTGGGTCTGAACTACGATGCGTGGTACTCTGGAGTGCGGATACTCGAGCAGATCGAGTCGTGTCCGATTACTGAGAACCAGAAGATCCGCGAGACCAACAGAGATGCGCTGGTGGAGATGTACTCGAGTTTGCAAGAGGATGACATGTTTTACGGGCTGTGGAGAAGGAGAGCCAAGTACTTTGAGACGAACGCTGCTCTGTCGTATGAGCAGATTGGACTCTGGGACAAGGCTATTCAGCTGTACGAGAACGCGCAGATCAAGGCGAGAAGCGGAGTGTTGCCGTACAGCGAGTCCGAGTATGCTCTTTGGGAGGATAACTGGATTCTTTGTGCTGAGAAGTTGCAACACTGGGACATTTTGACGGAGCTTGCGAAACACGAAGGGTTCACGGATCTGTTGCTGGAGTGCGGTTGGCGAGTGGCCGACTGGATCTCTGACCGGGAGCCTTTGGAGCAATCTGTCAAGACTGTGATGGACGTTCCTACTCCGAGAAGACAGATGTTCCAGACGTTCTTGTGTCTGCAAGGCTATGCGCACAACAAGGAGACGATTCAGAACGTGACGAGGTACTGCGACGAAGGCATCCAGCTGGCGCTGCGCAAGTGGCACTCTCTTCCAACGAGAATCACGGAGGCGCACATCTCGCTGCTGCACATTTTCCAGCAGTACGTGGAGTTCATGGAGGCCAGTCAGGTTTACCGGAGTCTGGCCACGACGACGGCGCAGAATCTCGATGTGAAGTCACAAGAGTTGAAGAGGGTTCTGCAAGCGTGGAGAGAGCGGCTGCCGAACATCTGGGACGACATCAACATCTGGAACGACCTGGTGACCTGGCGTCAGCACGCATTCAACGTGATCAACAAGGTGTACATGCCTCTGATTCCAGCGTTGCAACAGAACAACTCCAACAACAACTCGTATGCGTTCCGGGGCTACCACGAGATTGCGTGGGTGATCAACCGGTTTGCGCACGTTGCCAGAAAACACAACATGCCGGAGGTTTGTATCAACCAGCTGACCAAGATCTACACGTTGCCGAACATTGAGATCCAAGAGGCCTTTTTGAAGCTGCGGGAGCAGGCCAAATGCCACTACCAGAACCCAACCGAGCTGAGCACCGGATTGGACGTGATCAGCAACACCAACCTGGTGTACTTTGCTGCGCAGCAGAAGGCCGAGTTCATCACTTTGAAAGGTATGTTTTTGGCGAAGCTGAATGCTCCGGACGAGGCGAACCAGGCGTTCGCTACTGCTGTTCAACTGGACCTGAATCTGCCGAAAGCGTGGGCCGAATGGGGATTCTTCAACGACGCGAGGTTCAAAGAGAGCAACGACATTGCGTATGCGAAGCACGCCATCAGCTGCTACTTGCAAGCGGCCGGTTTGTACAAGAACAACAAGGCCAGAAGACTGCTTTGCCGGATCCTGTGGCTGATCAGCCTGGACGACGCGAACGGAACGCTTGCCGAAACGTTCGAGTCCCATCAAGGTGAGATGCCGGTCTGGCACTGGGTCACGTTCATTCCGCAGCTGCTCACGTCGCTGTCGCACCGCGAGGCCAGACTGGCCCGCCAGGTGTTGATCCGCATCGCCAAGTCGTATCCACAGGCACTGCACTTCCAGCTGCGCACCACCAAGGAGGACTACGCTGTTTTGCAGCGCCAGATGACCCAGCAGCAGCAGGCACAGCAGCGGTCCAACTCGACGAACGGCGGAGCCAACAGCGTTCCGCCCGCGGGGCCAAACACCAGCGGATCAAGCCAGCAGCAGCAGCAGCAGAACAACAACAACAACAGCAACAATTCCGCGGCGAACTCTGTTCCGCCTACTCCAAGCGTTCCTGAAGCTGTTCCGAACGCTGCTGCTGGGGCCGCCGCTGTTTCTGCGTCTGCGTCTCCTTCTCTGGAACGGCAGCCATGGCAGCACGTGGAGGAGATCATGGGCATTTTGAAGACAGCTTATCCACTGCTTGCGCTTTCGTTGGAGTCTCTGGTCGACCAGATCAGCCAGCGGTTCAAATCGAGCCACGACGGCGACGCGTACCGGCTTGTGGTGGCGCTGTACAACGACGGTGTTCAGTACTTCAACAGGCTCGCCAATCCTCGTGAGGACGCAAGACTTCCTCCTGCGACGGAGGCAAACATCATCCGGTTTGCCGACACCGTTTTGCCCAAGCACATCAGAGAAGAGTTTGACATTGACATCATCCAGAGCAAACCTAACCTCGAGACGTACATCAGCAAGCTGCGCAAGTGGAAGGACTGTTTGGAGGAGAAGTTGGACAGAAACTTTGGCAAAGTCAACATGGAGCGGGTTTGTCCGCACCTGAGTCAGTTCCACCACCAGAAGTTCGAAGACATCGAGGTTCCTGGCCAGTACCTGCTGAACAAGGAGAGCAACAACCACTTTGTGAAGATCGAGAGATTCTTGCCTACTTTGGAGCTCGTTCGCGGACCAACAGCGTGCTACAAGAGAATGACGATCCGTGGCCACGACGGAAGCATTCATCCGTTTGCGGTTCAGTTCCCTGCTGCCCGTCATTGCAGGAGAGAAGAGCGTATATTCCAACTGTTCCGGATCTTCAACGATGCGTTGTCCAAGAATGTTCAAGCCAGACGCCGCAACATTGAGCTGACGCTGCCAATTGCCATTCCGTTGTCTCCACACATCAGAATCATGTCCGACGACGAGAAGTACGTCAACATGCTCACGATCTACGAAGATTATTGCAGAAAGAAGGGTCAGAACAGAGACGAGCCGTTTGCGTACACCATCGAAAAGCTCCATGCAGCGTATGACCCTCGACTGCCAAAACCAGACCTGCTGAGCGTGAAGACGGAGATCTTGGCAGCGATCCAGTCGATGCTGGTTCCAAGTACGGTGATGAAAGAGTACTTCATCAACCACTACACGAGATTTGAGGACTTTTGGCTGTTCAGAAAACAGTTTTCGTCGCAG
>PPHT02000039.1:93208-110683 GCA_003705115.2 Ogataea henricii | reverse complement strand
GGCGATGGACCAGACAAGCGACGAGCGCCGTGAGTCGCGAGTGACTGAATGGCAGCAAGGCAACTCCGGAGCTCCAACAAATCGGTGACCTCTACATCTGGGTAAACTGAAGCAAGTTGCGCTCGCAACTGAGTAGCTCGCTCCATCTACTAGCTCGCTCCCATAACTTGCGAGTTGCGCTTGCACCGTGCAACTAAGCAACCCGCAACTAGCCAACTCACTCGCTTCGCTCGTGATTCGCTTCGCTCGTGATTCGCTTTGCTCGTGATTTGCTCGCTTCGCTTCGCTCTTTTTTTTGCTCGCTAAAACCTCCCCATTCCTCGCGCGGCTCTGCGGCTCAAAACCGTTGCTGCAACTCATCTCTGTTAAACTTGCCGATTTGCTTCCTGATTATTCAGAAGGTGTCGGCGACATCCTCCACTATAAATACACCGTCATCCCGCTCCCACCAAGTTCCACTCCGACCGCTGCTCGCCTCCCCACTGCAATGTTTCCTCATACGATTCGCAAACGGCTGTCTTTGGCCGCAGCTACCACGCTGCGCAGAACAGCAGCAAACAGACTAAGCCCGCCATGCCAGTGCCGCTGGATTTCAGAAAGCGGAACCAAGCTCGACGTTTCCGCTGCACAGCCGTCTTCGCAGCCGTCTGCCACACCAGTAACGTCTCCATCGTCCTATCTGGACGCCCTTACGCCGTCCGAACTGCTTGGCTACGGCGTTATAGGTCTGGCAACACTCTCCAAAACAACGCTCGATCTCGCCATCAAGCTGTTCCCATACACTCCGATGTGGCTGATCAAGGCGCTCGTGTACAAGAACTACTGTGGCGGTGACAACATGGAGCAGGTGTTGCAAACGGGCGCCAGGCTGAGCGAAAAAGGTGTGCAGAACATGATGCTATCGCTCACTATCGAGGCGTGCGACGGCACCGAGTTGCCGATCTCGGCGCAAGAGATTGTGCGCCAGACCCAGGATTCGGTTGTCCAAGTTCTGGCGCCGCACACGGCGAAAATGCTTGAGAGGGCTGCCGACGTGAACGATGTTCCTTCCGGATACGTTGCGTTGAAGCCGACGGGAATGGTGGAGGACGCTGCGAAAACGCTGCTTCGCTTCAGAGATCCCGCGTATTCTGCTGCGTACAACGAACTGCTCGAGAACTGCAAAGCTGTGTGTCAGACGGTGACGGAGCAGAACGAGATCTTGCGGGCGAGGTTCCCCGAGCGAATTGCTCCGTTTGTCACGGTTGTGATTGATGCCGAGAGAAACGATCTGCAGCAGGGAGTCTACCAGTTGCAACGGGATCTTTTCAAGCTGTTCAACACGAAGGAGGTGACCGTTGTCGGGACCGTTCAGATGTACCTCAAGGAGGCCAGAGAGGTGCTGGAGCTGGACAGCAAGCTTGCGCGCGAAGAGGGCTACCAACTTGGCTGGAAGCTGGTGCGCGGAGCGTACCTGCACACCGAGCCCGACCGTGGAGTGATTCACGACACCAAAGCCGACACGGACGTGAGCTTTGATGCTGGCATTGCCGGGAGTATTGCCGACATGGCCTCTGAGAGTCCGAGTGTGGGACACCTCGTGGTTGCCTCGCACAACAGAGAGTCACAAGAGAAGGTGGTGAAGATGCTGGAGTCTGTTGGCAGCAAGAGAGTGCAGGCGAATGTTGTTTTGGGCCAGCTTTTGGGGATGGCGGATGACATCACGTTTGACTTGGTGAACAAGAAGGGGTTCAGCAAGGTGATCAAGTACGTTCCATGGGGGCCACCGGTGGAGACGAAGGAGTACTTGTTGCGGAGACTGGAGGAGAATGGGGACGCCGTGAGGAGCGACAGTGGGTGGCCGTTGGTGAGGGTGGTGATGGGCCAGATGTGGAGGAGAATGAGGAGCAAGTGAGGAGCAAATGAGGAGCGAATGAGGAGCGAATGACGAGCGAAGCGATCATTCAGCGAGTCATGAGTGAGTCATGAGTGAGGCGTTTGTGAGTTATTTGCGAGTTGTTCGACAGGCGAAGCAACGACTAGCAGAGCAAGTCAGCCAGTTAAATGGCTAACTGCACACTCGCTTTGCGAGTGTGCCAGCCAACTGGCTAACTCGCTTTGCTCGTTGTTTGCATGTACTATATAATTGACGAACGAGTCACTAGCATATGGAAAACATGTACCAAGATACACAACCAATCAATGTCTCGCTTTCCTCGTCAATTGAGACGTCGTGGAAGGTGTGAGCGAATCGAGCAAATTGCAACACATCCATTTTTCCTGAACTACCATCCATCTAGGATATCACTCTATTTGTAAAGTTTGTGAATGGGCTTGACGACTGTTATAAGTCAGTATGATTATAATTATATTTTCTTAGTCAAATCCTGCTACCATTTTTTTTTTTTTCGTGCTACCAAATAACGAGCGAAGCGAGTTTTTTGGAGTGATCTAGTTGCTCAAATGGCTTGCAAATAACGAGCGAAGCAATGTGAGTCACTGAATGATCAATGGATGACAAGTGGGAAGGTGACACCCAGTTTTTGTCTGCCATTTGACTCGCTGCGCTCGTTATAGCGAGTACCCCACAGTACGCTGATTGTTTCCCAGCCATTCGCTCGTTACTCGTGACAACTCCGTCAGTCGTTGTCCGCTGGCACTGCCGTCGTTGCCAGTACTCATGAGGGACAAGCGACGAGCGAGGCGAGGAGTGAGAAGCTTTGGGGTCACAGAAGTGCGCTTGCCCAGTACAAGGCGACTTCCAAATGACTCGCTTTGCTCGTCAGCCGATGAGCCATCACTTTCTCTTCTCGCAGCAATGCACAGAAGTGAGCCTGACACTCACTCGACGAATGATGTGATGATACCGTCGATCCGACATGCACGTTGATCAAGCAAGCAGTCAATGGATGATCAATTGAGCGTCACTCGCTCGCTAGCTTGAGGTGCAATTGTTTGAGGTGCTTGAATCGCTTGAATTGCTGAGCGACTCGCTGGATGACCCGCTGAATGACTCGAATGACTCGAATGACTCGAATGACTCGAATGACTCGAATGACTCGAATGACTCGAATGACTCGAATGACTCGAATGAATCGAATGACTCGCTGAATGACTCGCTTCGCTATTCGCTCGTCATTCGCTCGTCATTCGCTCGTCATTCGCTCGTCATTCGCTCGTCATTCACTTCACATACCTCTCCATAAACCTCCTATGAAACTCACTCCTCAACATATCATTAACAAACCCATCTCCTCCCCCCTCCCTCCTCGTTTCCCTGAAAACCGCCCCTGCACGCCACGATTTCTTCACCTTTGGGCCCGAGTCGTCAAACCGCACCAGCGGATTCGATCCCATCGCCTCCCGTGCGAGTTCCTCCTCCTCCTGTTTCAACCGCTTCTGTTCTTTTTCTCGTTTGATTTTTTCCAGTTCTCGTAATAGTTCTTCAGAGTCGTCATCACTCTCGTCGTCACTCTCGTCGTCGCTCTCGTCGCCGCTCTCCTGCTCCTCCTCCTGCTCCTCCTCTGCCTCCTCACTCTCCTCGTCACTTCCGCCATCAACGTCTCTCGTCTCTAGCATCAACTGTCGTGAGCGTTTCTCGAGTTCCTCATCCTCTTCGTCCACCCCCTCCTTCTCCTCGCCTCTCGCCCGCTTCTCCTCTTCCAACAGCTCCCTCCGCAGCTCCTGAACACTGCGCTGCGACACCTCGTACCTCGTCTCACCATCGCCATCATCGAAATCCTCGTTGACTCTTTTTGTCTTTTTGCGATGTTTGAGCTCCAGATGCCCCGGAAGCGCCCGTTTGTGCTGGATCGACGATACGACGCGCCGTTCGCGTCCTTTTGCGTGCTCAAACGTCGGTCTGTGTGCAGTGGTCATGACGATCTTCTCTAAGAAAAGAACTAAACGATTGTCTCTGTTTTATCTTTTTTTTTTAATTTTTTTTTTTTCTTCTTTACTAGTATTTTTTTTTAAAACTTGATTTTTTCAAGCTGGCTTTTACACTCACCAAGCAACCCAAATCTACACCAACCAGTCGAATACCCTTCCTCATGACAGACACACCCACCACCGAACCTGCGGAGCCTACAACAGGCACAGAAGCACCTCCGAAAAAACCCGAAAAACACTCCTATTCAGCGCCTCCAGGAATGGCAAGGACGGTTTCGATTAAAGACTTTGCTTACGACGTGGACCATCCGCTCCACTACGGGCTTTCGGAGGAGTTTCTCAAGTCGTCAGACTCGCTGGAGGAGGAGATGACCGAAGAGGCCCTGCACGCCGTGGCGCTGTACCCATTTGAGCCCGAAAACGAGAACGAACTGCGGTTGGAACAGGACCAGCTGGTGATAGTATCGTATGAGTACGGCGACGGGTGGCTCGTGGCAGAGGACCCGAACACGGGCGAGACGGGGCTTGTTCCGCTGGACTACGTGCAGTTGTTGGAGGAGCCCGCCGAGGAAGACGCAAAGCCCTTTTTGCCTGAGATATTGCAGGATCATAATACTGGGGAGGTGGAGAATGAGGCCGGTGTGGAAGATGGCGAAAGGGAGGAAGGTGAGGACACAGAGGGAGCAGCGGGAGAGAGAGTGAAGAGGGTAGGTGAGATGTTGGGGAAGCTGACCATATGAGCAACGAGCAAACAACGAGCGAAGCGAGTTTGTGCGAGTGGGTGAGTGAGTGAACACTTGAGCGAAAGACTGAGCGAGACATTGGAAGAAATGGCTCGCAAACCAAGTCATCTCTCGCTCGCTGTTGCTTTCAATAGTGCGACATCAATTATATTACGCTGAAAATATACAGAGATTAGGTGGATTTTGCAAACGACGAGCAAGGCGACTCGTCACGAGCGAAGAGTGGGTACTGAAGTGAGCATTTGAGTGGATGAGAGTGAGGATGATCGAATGATTAGGAGATAGGACTCCTTCGCTGGTCGTTGTCCGTTCGAGCAAATAACTCGCTCCGCTCGTCATTTGCTCGTCACTCGTCATTTGCTTCTATTTCCTCCTCCCACTCCCCCACATCCACCTTCACCCTCAACAACGGCCCGCCCAACTCCCCCACAAGCGCCAGAACAGTCTCCTTCAACTCCCCATCAACCTCCTCCGCAACAGAATCCACCTGCAACAGCTTGTACGCCTCTGTGAGAGCAAACCGGGCCTCTTGCACCGACGCGAAGCTCTCGTCAGACTCTCCAACACCACTGTTCAGTCCATACTGCTCGAAATTCTGACTCACTTTATAACTCTCCTCTTGCTGGACTCCGTTCTGAATACGCTTCGCACTCAAGTAGTGCGCAAACCCTTCCAGATAGTAGCTTTCCACCGACTGTTCGTTGATATCCTGAACTGACGAGGCAATCGCAGCTGCAATTTCAAACAGTCCGAGCTCAATGGCGTATTTGGCCAGCGTCGACAGCGGCTGTGCAAGCTCAATGTACTCCATCTGTGCTTCTGTCGATCCGGCACTCGATTCTTCGAGCCTCGTTTTCTTATCGCTGAACAACTCCCACGCCTTTTTGATCCCGTCTATAGCGTCGGACGAGCGCTGTTGCGAGATCCGAATGCTCGAGAGCAACGACCAGGTCTCCGGGTTGTTTGTGTCGAGTTCCAAAGCGTGTTGGATCCAGCGCTCGCACTCGTTTTCGGCTGCTTCCTCCATACACAGATCGGTCATCCAGATCTCGATGATGGCGAAGATCCCTTGATTCACTTTCTTCAGCAGATAATTGCGGATCTGCGCAGGCTCGCCGTAAGCGGCCACAAGAAGTTGCATGCTGTCGTCGAGATCTGCCGAGTCGAGCTCGGTACTGTCGAGGATCGCCAGCTGACTGGCAAGCTTTTCGACTCCGACGTTGAGCAGCTGGATACCGTCGTGGGAGCCAATGATCTGGCCGAGATAGAGGAACTTCTCGACTCCTTGCGCGGCGTTTGGGTCGATCTCGCACGCGCGCTTGAGCACCTCGTACGCCTCTTCAAGACGGCCACATTCGAGATACGCCTCTCCGAGAGATTGCAGAAAGATACTGGAAGAGCCCAGCGTGTTGGTGTGCGGCGTGAGCAGCTCGACGGCCTGGTCGGGCTGTGCCTCGGCAATGAGCTGTGCGGACTCCACAACGAGCGTGCTGAGAAGATCGGATTGGTCAGACATGTTGGGAGGTGAGTACTGAGAGGGTGGTGAATCACTGGTGATGGTAGATGAAGATGAAGATTGAAATTTTTTTTTTTAAAAAAAAAAAAAATTTCAGATAAAAAAAAAAAAAAAGTTCAAATAAAAAAAAATCAAAGAGCTCTTGAAAAGTTTCACCAGTCTGTCTGCCTTACCACCACCCAAGACAACCCACACAACCATGGACGCCCTGGAGGAACAGAAGCAGGAGATCGAGATTCTGCAGAGCATTTACCCGGACGAGCTGGATCTCGTGAGCGAGAACGAGTTTTCGGTCCACCTCGTTTTGGACGTTGCGAGCGAGAGAAAACATGCTGTCGTGCTCCATGTTCGGTATCCTCCCGAGTACCCGGAGGTGGTTCCGGAGTTGCGTGTAGAGGCGGCCGAGGAGAGCGAAGACGAGGAGGAGGAAGACGAGGAGGACGAGGAGGATGCGATGCGGGTCGCAGAGACGATACAGTTGGAAAAGGCTGATTTTGCAACGCTGGTGGCTGAGATCAGAGCTGAAGCAGAGGATAACGTGGGCATGCCGAGTGTTTTCACGCTGACGTCGTCGTTGAAAGACAAGGCCGAGACGTTGTTCCAGGAGAAGCTGGAGAAGGCGGAGAAACAGCTGGAGGAGGAGCGTGCTGCTCGCGAGCGTGAGGAACAGAGAAAGTTCACTGGAACGAAGGTGACGAGAGAGAACTACATGGAATGGCGGACGAGGTTCAGAGAGGAGCTGGGGATCGACAGGCGGCTGCAGGAGCGGTTCAAGATGGTTCATCAGGGGAAGTTGACGGGGAAGGAGATCTTTGAGAAGGGATTGGCGGGAACGGTGGAGGAGGAGGAGGAGGAGGAGTAACGAACGACGAGCGAACGACGAGCGAAGCGAGTCGTGAGTGAGGAGTGAGTGACTGAGCGACTCACCTGATTCGCAAATGACGAGCGAATGACTTGCAAATGACTCACTTGCAAATGACTCGCTTTGCTCGTCATTTGCTCGTCATTCGATAGCCATTCACGAGCGACTGGTGGCTTTTTTAGGTGGTGTATCGTTATCTTGTCAGATGGTGTATCGTTATGTATAGTTCAAGAGAGCCGAGAGAGCAGCGACGAGCACTCACTCACTCGCTACGCCCGTGATTGAGTGATGGCGTAACTTGGTTTGATACTTTTGATCTACAGTGCCAGAGTGACGACAATCACGACGAGCGAAGCGAGTCGTGATTGTCGATTACTCAGTGAGTACCCCAGACTTACCTATTCAATCCCCCCACCACTTGTTCACTTACTCACTCATTCACGGTAACCACACTAGGCAGCTACGAATCAGCACCCGCGACTCGCCCTGATTGATCGCTCAAAACTACATCAACCAAGCTTTGCCGAGTAGATGTCGCTCGATATAAATTAGTCTATATATGGCATCAGTGTGTGATGACCATCGTCATGCAAAGTACATGTGTGCGAACGACGAGCGAACGACGAGCGAAGCGAGTCGTGAGTGAGGAGCGAAGTCAGGTGAGTCGCTTGTTCGGTAAACACGATTCATTAACGACTCACTCAGTTCTCAATCGCTCCTCACTCACTCCTCACTCACTCCTCACTCACTCCTCACTCACGACTCGCTTCGCTCGTCGTTCGCTCGTCGTTCGCTCGTCGTTCGCTCAATATGTCGCAAAATAATACGAATGCATCAACAACATCTCCTCCGTAACCCCCTCCAACCTCATCACCGCAAACGGATCATTCTCATCAAACCAACTCTTCCCAACGCAAACCCTCGGCCTCTTGCCCGCTCTTTCAGGCTGCCGCCGCTTATAACCCACCAATTCCGGATAGTACTTATGGCAGATGTAAAACTTCGTCAACGTCTCATCATTAGTCTCGATCTCGTCTCTCCTCGAACTCAACATCTTCAACACCAGATTCTCCTTCTTCACAGCCTCTTCATGGTCTCGCCGCTCCAACAACGACGTTTCCAGAAGAAACACCTTCTCTGCCAGTTCCTGGTTGCGTGCCAAAAACACATCGTTGTCACCTTCGATCGGACTCTCGGTGACTCCAGCGTCCGAACTGTCGCCGCCTTCACTGCTCTGCAGAAACTCCGCAATGCTCAGTCTCCGGCCCCGTTTCGGAGCCAGCTCGTCGGCAGGAGTGGCTCGCAAAATGGCAGCCAGATACGGCAACGAGCCGTCCAAAAGCTCGTTCATTGCGTCGTCGTCATCGTCGTCGTCATCGTCGTCGTCATCGTCGTCGTCGTCGTCGTCGTCGTTCTCGCCGTCCTCGCCGTCGCCGTCGCCGTCGCACAGTGCCATGAACTTGCGGAAATCCTGAACGTTGATCGTGTGCGAGCGCCAGCGGTCCAAGACACGGGCACTCGGGTCGGGCCGCAACCTCGTGGCATGGCGCTCGAGCCGCTCGCCACGGGCTTCGAATTCCGCCTCGTGCGCAGCGGTGAGCTCCTCGGAGTCGTCGAGCAACAGCAACCGCAGCCGAGACGCGATTCCGGCCCAGTAGCTCTTGAGACGAACCGGACGGCGTGTTTCGAGCCCGATGGCTGCGTCCAACACGTCCCGGTGGCGCACAGTGACCGGCTCGCCGCGCAAAACGTCCTCGGGAGCCGCAGCCAGCATTTTTTTCTCCACCACGTTCAGTAGCAGCTCGTACGTGAGGTTGTGGACAAGACACCGGATCACAAACTTGGCCTCTTCGTCGAGCGCCAACGGCCGCGGGATCATCCGTTTTGCGCCGGCCAGCTTGTCGAGGAGGTTGTTTTTCTTGTAGATGTGCTCTGTGAGCTCTTGCATCGTGTCGAAGTTGATGAGCGTGCAGTTTTCGTTCAGAGACGGGTACTTTCTCTTGAACCGGAAGTTGAGGTCCGAGTCTCTGATGTTGGTCACTGAAACCAGCAGCGACGCCTGCGAGTTCTCCATCTCGACGAACTCCCGGCTCATCTCGGCGCTCGCAGGGATCTCGTCGTACGAGACGAGTCTGAGCGCCTGCTTGGCGCTCTCTTTGCACTGCTGGGTCTCTCTTTTCAGCAGCTGGTAGTACGACAGGATCTCGAGCGTCGACTTCGACGGCAGGTGGCGCTGCATTTCGTCGACCCGGGCAATCGAGTAGCGGGCCAGAAGCTCAAAGAACCGGTCCTTCTCCTCTGCAGACCAGAACGAGCCTCGCTGCTTCGCTGCGTCGCGCTGGCGCAGCCGCGACGCGCCGTCTGCAGCGACGAACGAGCCCACGAGGCCCGAGCTGCCGAACTCACTGGCAAACTCGCAAAACCGGTCCTTTTCGGCCTCGAAAAACCGCAGGTAGTTGATGTTTCCTTGGAAGTAGCGAGCCGTCTCGCTGCGCACGCGGTACGACGCGAGTTTCTCGGCCTTGAGGCGGCGCACCTGCGCGGGCGACTGGTTCGGCCTCGACTTGAGCGACCGCAGCGTCCGCGTGGCCGCGTCCACAAGCCTGTAGTCGGGCTCGTGGCCGCGGCCACGTCTCAGCGGCCCGGCCTTGCGGGGCCTCGAGGACACGCCGTTGTCCTCATTTCCGGGCTCTTCCGTGGGGCTTTCGTCGCTGAAGATGGCCAGGTACGTGTCGTCGTCCATGGAGAGCAAAGAAGGAGCGGACGGTCTCTGGGAGGCACCAAAGGGGCCAAAATACCAAGGGAGCCATTTTTTTTGGATCTTTTTTTTTTAGATCTTTTTTTTTTTTTTTTTTTTTTTTCACTTTTGATCCTATTTTTTTTTTTTTCACTTCAACATTTTTTGGTACGTTTTTTTTCACTCCTCCATTGAAACCCCTGTCTGGCCCTCCACCAACGATGCTACGCCTGCCGAACCGCACGAACCGTACCTTGCCGTGGGACGTGCTCCGCCGGACGCTGCGCCCGCGCGGTCTTCTGCGCCCGCCCCGCGTGCAAACAGCAAGGTTCTCCACCAACAACGACGATCCAGACGGCGCTGGAGACGGGACAGACGACATTATGTTTCCGTGGGAGGCCCCCAGCACGGCCCCCAACGCAGCCCCCGGCGCGGCCCCCGGCACGGCCACCGGCACGCCCCCCGGAGCAGCCCCCGGGGCGGGGGCGGCCCCCGCCTGGCCAGACGACAACGAACTGTTCCGTCTGCCGTGGGAGACGACAGAACCCGTGAAGGAGAAGGAACAGCACCTGATTCTGCGGCCGCTGCGGAAGAAAAGCTCGCCGCTGGAAAAAGTGCAGCAGAACCTGCTGCAGGTGCGCCAGCAGCGGCTCGCACAGCAGCCGGGCCAGCCCCAGGCAGCGAGCCAGGCGGCGAGCAGCGAGGCGACCAAGACGTCCAAGACGCCGCCGCGGCGACGGCCGCGGCCGGACTCGGTGCACCACTTCTCGATGGTGGACTTTGAGCGCGACGTGAAGAACCTGATGGTGTTCAAGATCCCCGCGGACTCGGACCAGCTCTTCAAAGACATCGACCGGCTGCGGCCCAAAGAAGACGCGCTGTCTCCGAAGCGCTACGACCAGCTCGTCGACACGCTCACGAGGGGGTACCAGGTGAAGCAGCTGCAGACGTATCTGGCGCACAAAAGGGCGGCTGGCGCACGGCAAAAGACGAAGAAACAGCTCGTCAAGAGCATTGTGGCCAAGCACTGGGGGGTCAAACGGTCGGCCGACGTGAGCGAGGAGCTCGCGACAGAGGTGCGCATCACGCTGCAGAACAAGCGCGAGGCGTTCCTGCTGCTCTCGCACAACGGGTACCTCGTGCACTCGTGGTCGCGGCTCGGAGCGTCGCTGGACCTGAGTCCGGACCTCAACGACCTGATTGTGCGCGGCAGCTCCACCGTCACGAACTTTGTGCAGGCGTCGTGGAACTACCTGCTCAACAACGTGTGCTCGGCGCCGCTCAAGCTCGACGAGCTCACGCGGTTCTACGAGGAGTGTCTGCACCGAACAGTGCCGATCGAGTCGCTGCAGCGGCTCAGCAACGTCTTCTTCGACAGGGTGAGCGACACCGACCAGCTGTACATCCTCAGCTCGTTCAACCAGGCCAACCTGTACATGGCGAAGTCGTCGCTGCTCACGGCGACCGAGCACTCGGCCACGTCGCACCACTCGCTCGACCGCAGTCTCGTGGACGCCGACGCCGCGGCGTCGTCCCTCGTGTTCAAGGAGTACAACGACGCCAGTCTGCCGTGGTACACGCTGAACGACGGGTCGGTGTTCCGTCTCAAGCGGCCGGCCGTGCGGCGGCTGCAGTCGCTGCTCGCCGACGCGGTCGACCCGGCCGCTGTGGCGCGGCACGTGGACCGTCTGCGCGGCGAGGTGCGCGTGGCGGGCGAGAAGTTTCAGTATAACTTTATTGAGCAGGAGGCGGCGCGAGAGG
The DNA here is from genome assembly GCA_003705115.2 of Ogataea henricii. NCBI lineage: Eukaryota > Fungi > Ascomycota > Pichiomycetes > Pichiales > Pichiaceae > Ogataea > Ogataea henricii. The sequence goes on along the minus strand of PPHT02000039.1, from coordinate 99,194 downwards.
AGGCGCCTCCCCTGGAGGCTCCAGAGGCTCCAGAGGCTCCAGAGGCCCCTCAGGCGCCCCCTGTGTCGCCCCCTGTGTCGCCTCCTCTCGCCAAACTCGACATCGACCTCATCTACCGTTCGCTGACCCCGGAAACGCCCCGCAAGACCAGCGCGTGGGCCCCACGATCCTTCAACGCCACGTTCGGCCGGATCCTGTTTCAGCAAAAAAGCCTCGACAGCAACTACTTTTTCCACGCCAACCTGCCGGAACTCAACAAAAAGCTCTCTGGACTCGGGCTCTACGACAAGGAGGCACAGCTGTTTGGGGCAGCCGGCGGAATCCGCAACAACTTTGAGAGCGCGCTGCAGATCAAGATGATCCCCGACGGGTTTGCAGACTTTGACAACTTCACCAAGCTCCCGGCCGTCGAGATCTGGTTCAGGCTCAGCAAGGGCCGCGTCGATCTCGAGTCGTGCAACGTGTTTGTCAGCGAGGACGAGAACAACCACCACGTGGCGCTGCCGCACTTCAAGACCGACGTGATGTTCCAGTCGTCGTACAACTCGCTTCTGGTGGACGAGAACGAGGGTTTGCTCGCTTCGAAGCAGAAACATCTACACAGGTTTGTCAACTCGCTGCCAAAAGAGCTGCTGGACCTGTCGGAGCCCGGAGCCGTCAACCGTCTGATCAGCTCGATCGACAGCCACACCGTGCCGGTGGTGCTGGACCCGGCAGCGAAGCCGGTTCCCTACCTGATTACGGCCATCAACAAGCGCCGCTCCATCGAGCTCGAGTACAACGGGTGTCCGCTCGTGTACCAGGTGGTGTCGAACGGCGAAATTGATCGGTTTGAGGTTTCGCTGGTTTCCGAGGCACAGGGCGACGAGATGACGCCGCAGCGGTTTGCGGAGTTTTGCGGTGGGGTTGAGGGGTTTTTGGGGTTGATTGAGCGAAGCGAATGACGAGCGAATGACGAGCGAATGACGAGCGATTGACGAGCGAAGCGAGTCGTTCGCTCGTCGTTCGCTCGTTATTTGCGAGTCATTTGCGAGTCCTGAGTAAACGAGTTACTCAGTTACTCAGCTACTCAGCTACTCAGCTACTCAGCTACTCAGCTACTCAGCTACTCAATTACTCAGTTACCCAATCAATCCAAAATCACTCGTAAGTGAGTAACTCATTCACTCACGAGCTCGAGGCAGGCTGAGCGTGAGTGAGTGATTGAAAATTGCCCGTTGTTCACTCACTCACTCCTCACTCACGACTTGCTTCGCTCGTCGTTCGCTCGTCGTTCGCTCGTCGTTCGCTCGTCGTTTTGTACATAGCATTCTACACCCCTGAAAAATTGCAAGAAAAAAAAAAAACAATTTTTCAGGGGTGTACCTTTGAATAAACCCCTGCGTCGATCGACGCGTCGAAATGAAAACTTCCTGAGCACCACAAAAGATGGATTGGCATGCACATAATGGTGGCGCGGGGTGGAGGGCTGAACCCTGGCGTTTGCTCGCTCGCGCTTGCTCGCTCGCGCTTTCGCTAGCGAACGCCAGCGAACGCCAGCGAAAGCGCGAGCGAGCAAGCGCACGGCCGGGTAACCCCCGTACTGGGAGTGCCGCGACCAAGATTGCTGGAAATTTGAGAAAAACCGGTGAAAATTAGCCAGGAGTATAAAAAGTGATTGAAAGCCGTGGAAAAAAAAAAACTTAGTAGTATTGGTGGCGATCGATAGTTACTACTCAAATCACAGAAAACAATCACAATGGTTCAAACTTTCTTCGACGTGGCCGCTAACGGCAAGCCTCTGGGCAGAATCACCTTCGAGTTGTACTCGGACGTCCCAAAGACCATCGAAAACTTCAGAGCTCTCTGTACCGGAGAGAAGGGTTTCGGTTACAAGAGCTCCATCTTCCACAGAGTCATTCCAGACTTCATGCTGCAGGGTGGTGACTTCACCAACTTCAACGGTACTGGTGGTAAGTCCATCTACGGTGCCAAGTTCCCAGATGAGAACTTCATCCACAAGCACACCAAGCCAGGTTTGTTGTCGATGGCCAATGCTGGTCCAAACACCAACGGCTCCCAATTCTTCATCACCACTGTTCCATGCCCATGGTTGGACGGTAAGCACGTTGTCTTTGGTGAGGTTGTCGACGGTTTTGATGTTGTCAAGGCTGTTGAGGGCTACGGTTCTAACTCTGGTGCCACCAAGGGTAAGATCGAGATCACCAACTCTGGTCAATTGTAAGCGGCTGACTGTTGCCAGCAGGAACTGTGAGCAGAGTGCTGTTATGTAACTGTTTTTTTTTTTCTGCAGAACTAAATTAAATGATTTCCCGGATGGGAACCGGCAGTGTGTCGGTTCCTACCGTTGCAGACTTGCTCCCACTGCTTAGAATTTGGCGATGTACGGGCTCAATTCAATTAAGCCTGTCGGTGTAGTTGACGAGGCACAATTGGTGCTGTGTTTGCCATCGACGTCAAGGCGCACGTGTGAATATTTTTCCGACCCGTCGGTTTCGGCTGTCATTTTTTTTTTTTTGGGGCCCGAACCGACTGACTGACTTCCTGTAAAGCCGAAAAATATACATTTTTTTTTTAACAAAAAAGTACAAAAAAAAAAAAAAGATAAGGATACAAGGAGCACTCAGTCTGTGCTTGTGTGTCCAGAACCATAGCTTTGTCAATCACCAACCACATACACACACCAATCCTTTGAAAGCCACCACCATCCACTCCATGTCTCTGTACGATCTGCGGCAAAAGACCAGAAAGATCCAAAATGGTGAGTTTTGTTGTTCCGGGTTTTCCCATTGCCCCCCTCTTTTTTTTTGCCCTCCAAACAGCACTAACGTATACCCCTTTTTTTTGATAGCACTTTCGGGCTACTCCAACCTGGAAAACCTCATCAGAGAGGCAACCAACACCGACCCATGGGGCCCGACCTCAAAACAGAAAAAACAGCTCCTCAACTGGATCATGGCGTACTCGAATTCGGGATCGGCCTCTGACTTCTACGATTCGTACGAGACAGATGAACAAGAACACACAGAAACCCCGCAGTACGACTCGGAGATCGGCAAGTTTTCAGCAAACTTCATTGCCGCGAGAATCGAGGAGTACGCAGACTCGAACGCCGCGTCGAAAAGCATTCTCAGCTCCATCAAAAAATCGCTCGTCATCAAAGGTTACGAATTCGTCATCATCTCCAAGTGTCTGCAGCTGTACGAGTACCTTCTTCTGAACTGCTACGTCCGCAAACATGGCAGAACAGAGTTCGACATCCTGCAGGACCTCAAGATCAACCTCGGAACGCTCGTAAAGCTCAAGCATTACAACGTGAACGTGTCTTACGACGGGTTGCCTCTCAACCACGAGAAACAGATCCGCGAGATGGCTGCCCATCTGATTGACCTGATCAACGACGAGGACAAGCTCAGGCTGGAACGCGCAAAGTTTCATCCGCAGGACTTTGAGGAGCAAAACCAAGACTCATCTCACTCACGCAAGGTCTCGTCTGGCTCCAAGAAGAACATGTTCTACGACGAGGATCAGATCGATTTCAACCACGCCGAGTCGCTCCAATTGGAAGAGGATCAAGACCCGTTTGGACGGTCCAGAATCTCGTCGCTCTCCAACAACGTTGCCAAGTACGTGTCGAACGGGGCTGCTGCTGCGCGCAGAAGATCGAGGTCGGCAAGTCTTCTTGGCGGAGGCATCTCGTTGAACCCTGACGAGGATTCTGCGCCACGCAGGTTGCCAGCCGGCTACAGCGATGCTACCAGGTACAACTTCAACGATGTCCAGCTCCATTCAAACTACGACTCCAGCCACAAGTACGAAGATGGACCACTCGAAGAGCAGGTGCAAGAGCAAGAGCAAGAGGAAGCCGAAGACGAATTCGGCGACTTCCAAACCACTTCGATGACTTTCAGCAGTCCGGAAACAAAAAGAACAAGCGTTTCAGACACCAATCACACCGACCTGCTGAGTTTGGACAATCTGGATCTCACAGGAACTGGCAGCGCTGGCCATTCGCAAAAAATGCTGGCAGAGTTTCCAGTGTCACCGATTTCTGCCAAATTCGGCCAGCCAAAAGTCTCTGCTGCCCCAGCAAATGACCACAATCCTTTGCTGACGTTGAGCGATCTCAAGCTTCACTCGACAACGAAAAAACCTGCAGAGGTTGAGCCTGCTCCGCAACAGAAAACAGACTTGTTCAATGATCTACTGTGTGACTTCAAAACAAAAGCCAAGTGAAGGGAAGTGAAGGAAAAAAAAGGTTTGGGAAAATTAATTATCTTTGGTTCATTATAGTAACGAAATAGTGTTTCATGATACAGACATCAAAAGTAAAAAGGTATTAAACAAGGATCCGAGAGGACCGAGAGCAGCAAAACATAGTTTGAGGAAAGTGAAGTGCCAAATGGATAAAGTAAACTGTGTAATGCGTTAGAGAAACATAGAAGAACAAAGTAGAGAAAAAAAACAGAAGCATTGAATGGTAAACCTGAGTTAAATTATGCAGTGAGAAGACTGGATTCTATGGTGGCTTCATCGTCATCGATTGGAGTGGATTGGCCGCTTGAGCTGTCGGCAATTTCGTGCAACTCGATGTTATCGTCAACAAACACGGTATTCTCAAAATTCAGAGGATCTTGCAACTTGAGGTCTTCGAAATCGAGTGTGAAATAATTGAAGCGACAGAAAAAGTCTTCTCTTTTAATTGGCAACCATTTGAGTTTTGCAATGTAGAAGAACGTGACTGCCAGTGCCGAACCCGCAGTGAGATCAAAGAAGTAGTGGTGTGTCAAATACATTGTAGACCACCAAAGCCAGCACACGTAGCAGCCAAACACGGTGGAGTACTTGGGGAACAAGTAGGACAACCACAGGGCGTTCATGGTGGAGATGCCCGAGTGCAAAGATGGGAAGGCACCAAACACGACCGGAGCATTGCTGAATGTAGTGGTGTACATGTCGAAACCAAAGTACCCGTCCATTCTCCCGAGACCTCCTGGCGAGCCGCTCATTGAGTAATCGGCCGGTTGCAAACCGTGGAGGATTTTGTACCATGGGGGAGCTGAAGGGAAGACCTGTTGGATGATCACACCAACGAGATTCATGTACCCGATTGACCAGCCGAACGATCTGAGGGCAGTTGGAGGCCCAAACAGCCACACCAGCGCAGCCACGACGAAAGGCACCGAGAAATGCAGAATTCCGTATGGGAACCAGGCCAAAAAGTCCTGTGGCTTGCTAGTGTATGATGCAAGGATGTCTGACAGGTTGTCACCGTAGAGGATGGTTTCCATAGCCGGGAGGACCTGGACTGAGATCGGAGGTTTCCAGCTGGTTGGGATTTTTCCTGCTGAGAAGAACAAGAACACCCATGCCAGAACTGGCAGTCCAAAAAAGAAAAACTGCGACAGAGCAGGGACCGTGACCAGCAACAGAAGCAGACCAACAGCGATCAGTTTCGGAACAACAGGCACGGGCACCACGTACAACACCAAGAGGAACACCGAAGACAGGATCGAGAGGTTCACCAGTGAGGATTTGGGGAGGTTTTTGAAGTGTTTGAAAGTTGGTTTGAAGTCGGTGTTGAGCTCGATCAGTTTATTGTTTTGTTTTCTGGCGTATTTGTACTCCAGATATAATCGGAGCAGCAGTTTGAACGGATTGAGGCCCACGGCAGGAAGGCCGGAGCTCGAGCTTAGGACGGTCATGCTTTTGGGGTGCGAGACAGAGATGAATGTGGTATCCGGAAACAAGCGGCACGAAGAAGGACAAAATATCGGTGGAGGGTCGGTTGGGAAAAAAAGCGCAATCAGTTACGCAAAAAGGGCCTGTGGTGGCGCAAATCCGCGAGACAGAGATGTGGAACAGGTGATGGGACGGGACGGAGACAAAAACAGGTTTGGTTTTGTGCAGAACACTGCTCTTGATCAAGAACAAGATGGTTAATTACAGATAAAAAGGGTTTGTTTTTCTTTTTTTTTTTTTTTTT
>PPHT02000039.1:66037-93108 GCA_003705115.2 Ogataea henricii | reverse complement strand
ACACCTATTCAACGCGAATGTTGTTTGCTGGTGCAATTCAGCTGCTACATAATTCAAGGTACACAGAGAGTGAAGCACGGCGAAAAGTGACTCGCTTGGCTAGAAACGAGCGAAGCGAGTAAGGTAGTGGACGAGATTCATCTTACAGTGTACGATGCATTCAATTTCACTCACGACTCGCTTCGCTCGTCGATTACATAATCCGAACCAGTGCCGTAGCCCCGGGGGGATCTGCAGTTTTCGTTTTTTTTTATTGCTGCTTTTCACTTATCATACGCGATTTTTGATAAGAGGGCAAATTGACAAAGAAAAAAAAAGGGGATTCTTCTTCTTGAACGTTTGTTTACTTCTTTCCACCGTCGACAAACGTGTTCAAATCTCAGGAATCGTATCAAATACGCCTTCAGAAGATGACCGAGGGTGAAATTGACCGGGAAAAAGCTCTTTTGCTGGCCCAAAATGAGAACCCTGTTTCGAGGGGCAAATCCGGCTGGTTCAGCCGTACACCAAAAACAACCATGTTTTGGAAACTGGTTGTGTCGTGCGTGGCCGTCCAACTGACGATGGCTTACATGTGTCTGAGACACAAACTGGACGTTGTGTACTCGCTCGAGTCGCAATTCCCCAAAACCAGTCTCTACAACACCTATTTGGGTGCTCTAGAGACCAATCTTGCCTCTAATTGGTCCGAGATATACGCTGCCACACCACAGTTGGCCGGTACTAACATGGAAATGGTCAACTGGACCAAGGCGAAATTCGAAGAGTTTGGTTTCGAGTCGGAAGTGGACGACTACGACGTGTACATCAGCTATCCGTTGGACCAGTCGCTGACTCTGCTGAGCAGTAGCAACGATTCGGTCGTCTACGAGGCAAGTCTCAGGGAAGACGTGGTGGAAGAGGACCCAAACTCGTCTTTCTACGTTCCTGCATTCCTTGGTTACGCACCTTCCGGTGACGTCACGGCAGAGTACGTCTATTGCCACTATGGTAGCAAGAAAGATTTCGACAAACTGGTGGAACTTGGTGTCGACCTCAAGGGGAAGATCGCCGTCATCAGATACGGTGGCTTGTTCCGCGGCTTGAAAGTCAAATTCGCCCAAGAGCACGGCATGAAGGCCGCTCTTTTGTTTACTGATCCTTACGACGACGGCGATGTCATTGTTCAAAACGGTTACAAGGCTTATCCAGAAGGCGAGGCTAGACAACCCAGCTCAATTCAAAGAGGCTCTGTTCAGTTCCTTTCGTACGGTCCAGGAGACCCAACTTCGCCAGGATATGCCATCAAACCGGGCGAATCCAAGTCGAGATCGGACCCTTATTACACGGTTCCAAGAATTCCTGTTCTGCCAATTTCTTACAAAGAAGTCACTCCAATTCTTGCCAAGTTGTCTGGATATGGTCCGAAAGTTGAAGAATGGAACCACGGACTCATTGAAGGATTTGATTACTCCGTGGGCCCTAATCCAGACTACAAGCTGCATTTGTACAACGACCAGGAGTTCAACATCAGCACTGTTCACAACGTCATTGGCAAAATCGAGGGTGTCAACAAGGATGAGGTGATCATTGTTGGAAATCACCACGATTCTTGGATTCCTGCTGCCGGAGATGCACACTCTGGTTCTGTTGTGATGCTCGAGCTCGCAAGAGGCTTGCACGAGTTGACGAAGCTAGGCTGGAAACCACAAAGATCTATCTGGCTTGCTAGTTGGGACGGTGAAGAATACGGTCTTCTTGGCTCTACTGAGTTTGGAGAGTACTATGCCAAGAAGCTCCAGAAGAATGTGGTTGCCTACCTCAATATGGACGTTGCTACGTGCGGAAGCAACCTAAACATGGCTGCGTCTCCTCTGATGTACAATTTGTTGAGAGAGACGGCCGATCTTCTTGAGTACCCGGACTCGGACAAGTCTCTATACGACCACTTCAAAGAGGTCAACAACGACAGAATCCATCATTTGGGATCCGGATCAGACTACACCGTGTTCTTGGATCACTTGGGTATTCCTTCGATTGATATTGGCTTCCAAATCGATGGAAAGACTGACCCTGTTTATCACTACCACTCAATCTACGACTCCTACACTTGGATGTCAGAGTTTGGAGATCCAGGGTTTGTGTTCCACAACCTGATGGGTAAGTACATTGGGTTGATTCTGCTAAACCTTGAAGAAACCAAAGTTTTGGGTTTCAAGACCGGCGACTACGCCAAAGTTTTGTTGGACGTGTTTGACAAGGTTGAGATTCCAGCAAAATGGCTGAACAACGAGGTCCAGAGTATGTCTGGCGCCTGTCACGGCATGTCTTCCCAGGCTCCTCTCAAACTCAAGCATCTCGTGGGACAGGTGAAGGAGAATCTGTCTTCACTTTTGGAACAAGCGGTTGCCTTCGACAGTCAATCGGTCGAGTTACAGGTGAAGTACCAAAACTGGGATGGACTTTCGTTTATCGAGAAGATCAAACTGAAGTGGGCCATTTTCAGCACCAACAAAAAGTTGAAGTATTTCGAAAGACACTTCTTGAATCCTGATGGATTGAAGAACAGGGACTGGTTCAAGCACATTGTTTTCACCAGCGGAAGATACACCGGTTACGCTGGTCAGCAACTTCCGGGATTGAACGAACCGATCGAGGACAAGGATTTCGAAGGCTTTGTTGATGGACTCTCTTTCTTCAACAAAGTTCTCAAGACACTGCTGGTCACTCTATAGGATACGAGACTTTTCCCATTACAAAATCAAGATAATTTTCCAAACAATTTCGTAACTATAGCCTTGAAAAAACCCAACATAAAAGTCATCATCGTATACATAAGTCCCAAGAAACCAGAACCGAATAAACAGCAGTTGAACAAACTACTGGATCAGGCTAGGAGCGGCGGCTCCTAGCAAAGCTAAAAAGAATAAAAGAACAGTGAACAAGGAAGAAAGAAAAAAAAGCACATAAAAGCGTGACAAGACGTTATCGTTAGCGCTAAGAGGCGAGCAGGTAAGACTTTGGTTGCAAAAGAATCCAAAGGTGAAAGCAGCAAAATAATAAAAAAAAGACAAATAAAACACAATCATTCTGTCGTCTCAGTAGTTCAAGAGCCAATGGAAACTCTGCGGTCGGTCTCACTGCCGTTGACTTTACGTTCTCTCATAACCACTTTGGCTTGATCTTCTCCGTACTTCTTGCACAGCTTGGCGTAAAACAATCCACAAGCATTGCACAACGTCCTCTCTCCACTTGGGCCTCTCCGCCACTCGGGAGTTTCTCTTGACATGCAGTGGAGACACGCCATATCTGAGCTGACAAAGGAAATTCCAGAGGAGCTCAACACATTGGAGAGATTCGGGAAGTTCGAGCCACCGTCCGTACAAGAATCGGCGACAGACCCAGCGATGGAACTGGTGCCTCCGGGAGATTTTTTCAGCTTGAGTTTCTTGAACGCTAAAGACTTGGGAGACACTGGCGGAGTTGTGGTACGCTCATGGTGATTGATCATGGAGTCAGATGCAAAACGGCGGTGTCCCAATTTCTTCTTTGCTTCTGAGCTCTCCACCATGGAAGACAGCGTTCTTGCGGCCTGTTCCTCCACAACGTGTAGCTTGGGGTTGGCCACTATGATGGGGCCCTGCGGAGGCTGTACCACAGACATGTGTTGAGGCAGCGAAGATGGGGGGGCCTGGGACGGATTGGGAAACGGGACCTGGGGTGACGGCAACTGGGGCGAAGGGGCGTGCTGGGTGGGCGAGAACGAGTCCATAGCCAATTCCTGTTCCCGGCGGCCCGACCACATGTGATACAGATTGTTGAGATGGTTGAGATGAGCAAATCCCGCGTCGAGAAGCTCGCGCGGAACCGCGTGGAAGCTGTTGTAACTGTTGACTAGTGACTGGATTTCGAGGGTGAGCTGGGTCAGTTTGGCCATTTCCAGCTCCAGGTCGAGCGGCTGTTGATGAACGGGAACCTGGATGTTGAGCGGCTGTGGAAAAGGCTTTCTGGGAACACCTGATGCTTGTGCGGAGACTGTCACCTGAGGTTGTTGTTGCTGTTGTTGCTGCTGTTGTTGTTGCTGTTGCTGTTGCTGTTGCTGTTGCCGTTGCTGTTGCGGGGAAGCCCGGGTCTCTGCGCTTGGTATCACCGGGAACAGGTCCTTGATGGACGGGAGCTCTTTCGAGTACGACATGCCGCTCTTTCCGTTCAGTGCCGTGGATCGCATGCTGTTGAGGCTGGAGTCGGGAGTCACTGTGGCCAGCGACGGAAGGCTAGAAAGACACAAAGATGCGTTAGCAACATGACGGAATCAGTACCAGAACGATCGAACTCACCTCACTTGGCTCATCATTGGTGGCGACAACGCTGTGTTTCTCGATGGGTTTCGCCTTTCAACTGTTAGACAAGACCAGAACAAGCTAAGTTGCTGCCAGTCTGACAGAATACTGGACAAGGGTCGCTAAATCCAATGGAGATGTCAGCTTTTCGGCCTGTTTCCGACCTGAAAAGTTGAATTCCACAGATACTCCAGCTAAAATAACACTTGTGTGCGGCAAACCAGAAAGAACAAAACAAGAAAACAGAAAAAAGGAATCTCAGAACTATATACATTTTTTTTTTCCGTCAGATTCCCCTTTTTTTTTATTATGCACATCATTTTAAACAATTTGCCATTTCTTTGCTCTGTATTTTTTTTTCTTCCCTTTCTTATTTTGCTCTCAGACTAATCTTTGTGCAAAGCCCGGGCGTTGCTCGCCGCTCCGACGCCCTGAAACCCCCTCCATCGACGGCACTAATTACCCATTTCATCGCCCGATGTCATCGCCCTTCCCCGCTACACTCTCCCACGATCCGTTCCACTCCGTTCCCCTCCGCCCGTTTTCTGCCTAGATGTCCTTGCCGAGATCTCTCTTCGGCCCGCTTACATAAGCCAAAACAGGCTCCGATAAAAAAAAGTTGGGCACCTCTTCCTGATGCCCTGTATCTTCCCGCTCTCTCCGAACCCAGCGCTAGATCTCTTGCTCCAACCATGGGCTCCTACTCCCCGCCTCGGTAGCTACCGGATCACCGCCCGGTCCGGCCCATCTCCGCGCACCGCAACATAAATCTGCACGCCCAGCCCTGCGCTGACCGCAAGTACACAGCCTGATCTCGTCACATCTCAGATCTCGTAAAATTTTTTTTCCTTCCCAAAACGCTCCCGAAACTTCCCCACAAAATTGACGCAGATCTTTTGCCGTCGCCGCGCCGCGCCGACGCGTCGATCGTCCAGCGCGATGTCATTTTGGTCAGGTCCATAACGAGCAAAGCGAATCGTGAGTGGCTCTTGGCAGCGAGTTCTTTAGTGAACGCAGATTACGTGAGCGCTGACTGACAACAGAAGCGAGTCAGATCGTCAGCTCGTCAGCTCGTCATCAGACTAAACATACATCTTTTTATTACTACCCCTTCTTGAATATTCATGCTTTTCCGTTCAAACGAGAGTCAATCACAGCAATTTCGTCCCGCAAACTCGCCTCCTCCACCGTCTTCACCAGCTCCTTGGTGCTCCGAGCAACATCAAATGCAATACCAGCAGACCTTTGCTTGAAAGACTTGTCCGCATGCTCCTCCGCTCCCTTGATACCGTCTCCGGAACCGTACAACTGCTCCATCCGCCGCACACAGTCCTCCAACACCTCCACAACGTACTGTGCATGTCCCATGGTCTCGGCGTATTTGCTCTGGTTCATCAGAGTCGTCGTACCTTGCGCCATCTGTTTCACAACACCAATGATCTGAGTAGCCCCTCCTTTGAGAAGCAACTTCGTGGCCTTTGGGTCCCGAATGGACTCCAGCAACTTTTGAATGGCAGCAATAACCTCCACCGTCTGGTGCTCTAGATACAGCAGCAGCTCCTTTAACGTGTTGTCTGGGTCCAGAGTGTTGAAATTCTCCACTTGGAAATCCTCTTCGTCTTCATGGTGACGCTCCGGTATCACAAACGCACTCCCAGCACTAGGAATCGTGTCAGCAGACGCTGGAACAGCAGTGCTACCGTTGCTCAAAGGTTCTGCACTGACAGCCGTCTTTTTCTGCTCAGAAACGCGACGCTCAATAGTTGGAGATTCAGGCTCCACAGCTTCGTCCTCGCTAATCGCCTCGTCTCGAACCTCTTGTCTAACAGAAACACTTCTTGATGGCGACTCGTCATGCATTGAAGAAGAGGCCGACCGTCTCTTGACACCAAACTTGTCGAATGCTTTTGCTGACTCGGAATCAGAAACATACTTCGCCGGTGACGAAGAACGGCTTCTTGGAGGACTCGACGTTTGCGCACTCTGCTCTTGGAACATCTTCATCCGCGCAAAAACATTGCCTCGGGAAGGTGGAGACGTCTTGACGGCAGCTGCTTGTTCAACAACACCTGCTGCTGCCGATTCCGACCGCAGTGGTGAGTTGAGCTCCTGGCTTGCAGAAAACTTGGACGCGAGAGAAGAAACACTCACGTTCGACGTCTTGAAGAGTCCTTTAGTCGGACTCATTGCATTCTCTTTGGACACCTCCCTTGTCGGCGTGGCCACGATCTGTCCAAATTGACGAGGCGAAGCGTTCAACAATGGCGGAATCTTGGCAGAAGCAGGTTTCTTGTTTGCAAGCTCAAAATCTCCCCGGCCGTTCGGACTTTCTTGCGACAGCTTCTGAGTGATTCTCAAAGGTCTAACAGAAGACTCCGTGTCGTCAACCGTTGGAGACCGCAGAGGGGACGCCAGGTCAACGGCAGTTGAATCGTACTCCTGGACATTGCCATTCAGTCCATTCTCACTCTTTGATCCATTTGTTTCGTTGTTGAAAAACGTTCCTCTAGAAGGAGTTTGTTGCAGCTCAAGGGAGGCAGGTGCCGCAGCAAAAGACTCATTGATCGACTTGCTTTTGACTCCCCCTTCAATTGGCACTTTTGTAGTGGAGTTCATCGCAGGAATTTCCCTCACTTTGACGACTCGCAAAAAGTCAGAAACCGCAAAACAAACGTCATTCACAGCAGTATCAATCACCAGTTTTGGAACGACTTTCTTGTACATGGCATAGTACCGGGTCGTAGTCAGCGCATTGGATATAGAAGACTGAACTTGTCTAGTACTGCTCATGACATCCTCATTTTCTGACTGAGACAGTCCAATCAAACCATTCGCATTCGTGACAACCGATGCCACCCTTTCAAACAGCAAATTGTTGGTGACCTCATCTTCAGCAACATACAGAAGCATCGCTTCCACAGAGGAGTAGAAATCCAGAGCAAGATCAATCGGAACCACCCCCTGCTTGTCGGAAAGAAGTTGCAAACTGGCCGAGTCATGAGTCACTCCTTGCGAAAGAGACTTCACCATCTGGTCTGAACGCGCTTCTTCATATCTCGATTGCCATCTGAGAAGATCCTCGTTCAATTTGGTGATCTGCTTTGTGTCTGAAAGATCCGGAAGGCTCTTTTCTTTGGCCACATACCGGTCCAGAGTGTTGTTGTTCGACCGCTCTTCGCTGAGTTTCGTCACCTCTCCGGCAAGTCTCGCGTTCTCGGCCTTCAAGTCTTCAAACTCCTGCTTCATGCCCACGTGCTCTTCCAAGAGGTTGCTGTGTTTTTGGTTAGCGGCCTCCAGCTCGTTTTGATGCTCAAAGTCGCGTTTTCTAAGCTCCTCCTGGTGTTGTAGCTGCCGCGATTGCAAATGCTTGTGTTGCTCAACCAGTTCATTGTGTTGATCCTCCAACTCACTGTGTTTCTGTGTGGTTAGCTGCAACTCTCTGTCTCCTTGCTCTAGACGAGCTTGTGTCTCTTTGTATTCAGCAATCTCTCTCTGCAAAGTGGCAATCAATTGCTCGTGTTCTTGTGCTTTTTCAGATAAACGCTGCTTCTCTTGCTCCAAAGTCTCCAATCTGCTCGAGAGCTGCTGATCCTGCTCCAAACTCTTCGACTTGCTCGAAAGCTGTCTTCTCAGCTCCACGTTCGACCTGTCGAGCTCCTGGTTTTCGTCAAACAGGTTGCGGTTCTGCTCCTCAAGAGAAACCAGCTGCGTCTCGAGATCTGAGATCTTCTTGTCCATCTTGGTGCTCTCATCTATCAACAGTTGCAAATCTCTATCCTTGTCTCTGCCTGTCGAGAGTCTTCTCGGGCTGTTTTTCAGCGTGCTCAGTCCGGCAGTCAGCGAGCTTCCCGAGTTTCTTTTGAGAGTGCTCAAGCCACCGGTACCAGTGCCGCTTCCAGTTGTTCCAGTTCCAGTGCCGGTGCTCGTTGCAGTGGTGGCCACTCCTCTGAACACAGAGCTCTGGACCGAGCCGTTTCTATTCAGTTTTTCAACCGGCGACGAGTGCACCGCCGCACTGTGCGGCCCAACGACTGGAGACCTCTCGTGCTGCTGTTGCTGAACCTGTGGCTCGGGCTCCTCTTCATCGCTCGACCACGACAGCTCTGATTTCTGGGGCACCACGGTGCTAGGCTTGATCTCTCGCGGAGACGGAGTAGCCACTTTTGCGTCAGACGTCTCGGTCAACGGAGTGCGCAGATCTGGCTTGTTCAATTCCAATTGGGCAGGCACGGAGGCCTTCTGTGCTGTTGGACGGTGCGCTTGCTGGGCTTGCTGGGCTTGCTGGGCCGCTTTTGTGGCAACTGGCTTAGCTTGAGACTGAGCGTGAGAGTTCACGTCGATGTCGTTGATCGCCCGCGCAGAAAGCTTGTTGTCCTGGTGGATCAGGTCGGCCTCGCGTCTCTCGATCTCAAACAAAACGTCGTTCACAAGGTCGCTGAACCTACGCGACGGCAAAAACGCAAGCTTTTGTCTGGCGTGATTTCTGGTGGGGTGGAAGTTGGATTTTGGTTGCAAAAAAGCGGGCCTTTCGTCCTCAGAGAGCAGCCGTCTCTGGAGCTCGTCGAAAACGTCCGTGCTGAGGTCAAAGAACTGTGATTTCGTCAGTTTCCCAAGCTTTTCTCTCGCCATCACGACCCTCGACGACGTCACGGGCGTCAAACTGTCGGTGGACGAGTCCAGAAACCGTTTGAGTTCAGTGTGGTACTGCAGCAGGCGCTTTGTGTTGCTCATCGTGATACTCTTGCTACCGACTTGAACTGCTTTAGCGCCAACTGTACCGCTGTGGCGACTGGTGATCTGTGTATGTTGTGCTGAAAGGCTGACCGCAGTCAATTAAAGCGCGGTCAGGTGTATCAGGTGTGTGTAAAGCTAAAAAGGGCGTGCTGCGACCACTTTAGCGCTGCAATTCCACAAATTTACCGTCGAGAAGGCTTTGTCCCTGCAAAGATGTCGTTGTTGAATCTGTAAACAACAACGAGAGAGCCTTTTTTTTTTCCAGTTAAACGCGTAGATTTTTTTTTTATTTTTTGACTCGAATTGATTTGGCACAGCCACGCACGGCCACACGCACAGCCACGAAAGACGAGCGGAGCACGTCGTGAGCGAGTGAGAACTGACTGAGATGAAGTAGCGAACTGACGAGCAGAGCTAGTCATTGAGCAAGTCGTCCTGGTTTCTTGCGGAGTTCCTTCTGCGTATCAGCGACCCCTAAACTCTTCGTCCAACTGGTGATCAAGATGATCGAGGTGATCAAGATGATCGAAACTGGTAGACTTCGCAAGTTGAGGACCCGACAATATTCGACTTCTCAGCTGGTTGAGTCTTCTCGCTCGTGTCCATGCTCGTGTCCTCGCTCGTGTCCTCGCTCGTGTCCTCGCTCGTGTCCTCGCTCGTGTCCTCGCTCGTGTCCTCGCTCGTGTCCTCGCTCACCGCTTTGCGAATCACTCAAGACTCGCTTCGCTCGTCGTTTTGCTCACGACTCACGACTCGCTTCGCTCGTCGTTCGCTCGTCGCGTACGCCAGATATGTTTATACTCACATTAAAATGGTCTCCCTGGAGAGTCTATATACAAAAACGCGAGCACGGTCATAAACTTATACACAGATCCGCGGATCCAAGAGTTGCGCTCTGATTGAGTCACTGCTGCTGTGCGGCCTGAACTGGCTCCGAGTCCGTCTTTTTTGAGAGCTTGGCAAGCAGGCTCGTCAAGATCTCCTTCTCAATAAACTCCTCGGCAGCCGCCTTGCCGTATTGAGTGGCAATGGCACCCACCAAAGACGAGGTGATGGTTGAATAAATGGCCTTTGGCTTGAAGTCCGATCTCTCCTCTCCGTTTGGAAGAGCAACTTTGCGGAAAAAGACCGTGTCCAGCTTGTTTTCGGCGGCATACTCGGTCAATAGTTTATTAGTTTTGAGCAATCTGTGGGCCAGCGAGCCCAAAGAGTCAAAGTTTTTGTTGTTGATTGCGAATTCGCTCAATGTCTGTTGGCTGATGGCATGCTTCGAAGCCTTGAGTTGTATCAATTCAGCGCCGAAAAATGAGAGTTTCTCGTTGTACGGCTGCGAGCCGTGGGCAAACGACTTGTGGGTGATCACTTGTAACAGCAATTTGTCTGGGAGTTGGTATTTGCCGCCCAATTTCGAGCTCAAGAAGGTCTTTAGCGGCTTGAGATTCTCTTCGGTGGATCCGTATTTTATCCCGTTGGCGGTCAACACGTCTTCGGGATCACGAAGGGCTCCTTTGACCCTGCTGCCGCGCGCAAACACCACCGTTCTCTTGCACGTTATCTGAGACCCCAGACGTATCCAGCTCTGGGAGAATCCTGTTCCCGCGCGGGCCCCGGCTGCTCTCGCTGGACGCACCAGTAGTAGATTTTGCATGATTCGGAAATGTATGGATGGATGGATGGATGGATGTTGTTGGTGTAGACGAGGAAGATAGCTCCAATCAGTGATAGTTCAACACCTCGAATAGAAACCTCTGCCTACACACCTTCTCGCGCTGCAAGATGTCTGTTCAAACGTGGTCAACGGTGTACATCTCTTTGAAAACACCACTATACATGGAAAAAAATTTTGTCGAAGCAAAAAAAAATGTGAAAAATTCGGCTCGTGGTCGTGTGCTGCACAGCTGCCGCGCCACACATGCGTGTGTGGCGCGGCAGATCTCACTAGCCACGATGTAAAAAAAAAAAAAAATTTCAAACTGAAAAATAATTTTTTTATTTTTTACTTTTCTCCCGTCAAATCAACTTGTCAGTCACTCTTAGCCTCGACTACCTCCCTCTTCTTCGACCCTTGCTACGCTACAGACCATGGACATTTTCCGCATCCTCTCGCGGGGCGCGTCGCTGAAGAAAACGCGCGACGTCACGACCGACTATTCGCTGCCGTCGAAACAACAGGAAAGCGTTTCTGCAAAGAAGGAAAAGACCCTCGAGAAAGAAGTCGAGAAAGAAGTGGACTTCTTCCACCAACACGACCACCAGACGGGCTCGCACGGAGCCGACGAGACCGACGCAGACAAAGAGGCGGCGAGCCGTGTAGCCGAGCCGCTGCCGGCGAAGATCACGACGCAGAAAGAGGCTGTTGAGCTTCGAAAGTCGCACGGATCCAAGGTGTCTGGAGACGACGTTCCGCTGCCAATTGGGTCGTTCGACGACCTCGTGGCGCGGTTTAAGCTGGAGAAGAGACTGCTGAGCAACCTGATCGGCAACGACTTCACGGAGCCGACTCCGATCCAGAGCGAGGCGATTCCAGCCACCTTGTACGACCGCGATCTGATTGCGTGTGCGCCGACCGGTTCTGGTAAGACGCTGGCGTTTCTGATTCCGCTGGTGCACCAGCTGGGCAAGAACAGGAAGAACCACGGGGTGCGTGGGCTGATCATCTCGCCGACGAAAGAGCTTGCGGCGCAGATCTTCAACGAGCTGAACAAACTGACCAAAGACACGGGGCTCCAAGTCGGCATACTGAACAAGTCGATTGCCGGGAAGCTGAGGAACAAGGTGATGACGAGCGCCAAGTTCGACGTGATTGTGTCGACGCCGCTGCGGCTGATCGACCTGGTGCAGTCGGAGGTGATGGACCTGAGCAAAGTGGAGCAGCTGGTGTTTGACGAGGCCGACAAGCTGTTTGAGTCCAAGTTTGTGGAGCAGACGGACCGGATCCTGACGGCGTGCTCGAACCCGAAGCTGCGGCGGTCGATCTACTCTGCGACGATCACGTCGAGCGTCGAGGAGATTGCGCAGTCGATCATGCACTCGCCGATCCGGATCATCATTGGCCACAAGGAGGCTGCGAACGCCAACATTGAGCAGAAGTTGGTTTTCTGCGGCAACGAGCACGGGAAGCTTCTGGCGCTGCGCGAGATGCTGCAGAAAGGAGAGTTCAAGCCGCCGGTGATCATCTTTCTGCAGTCGATCACGAGGGCGAAGGCTCTATTCCACGAGCTGCTGTACGACCGGCTGAACGTGGACGTGATCCACGCCGAGAGAACGCAGCTGCAGAGAGAGATGATCATCGACCGGTTCCGCAAGGGCGAGCTGTGGTGTCTGATCTGCACGGACGTGCTGGCGAGAGGTATCGACTTCAAAGGGATCAACCTGGTGATCAACTACGACGTTCCGATCTCTGCGCAGTCGTACGTGCACAGGATCGGAAGAACGGGAAGAGGAGGACGGGCTGGAAAAGCGGTGACTTTCTACACGAAGGAGGACACTTTGGCGATCAAGCCTGTGATCAACGTGATGAAGCAGTCGGGACAGGACGTTGCCGAGTGGATGGCCAACGACATGGCGAAGCTGTCCAAGAGACAGAAGCAGGAGATCAAGCGCAGACCTGTGGAGCGGAAGAACATCAGCACGGTTCCGGGTGTGGTGAGGAAGAAGCGGAAGCAGAGGCAGGAGATGATTGGTGCGTCGAAGCGAGCGAAGCGAATGACGAGCGAAGCGAGTCATGAGGGTAGCGAGTCATGAGGGTCATTGGTGTGATTTGTTCAAGCTGCGTCGATCGTCGCGACTTTCAAAAATTTCATCACTCGCTTCGCTCGTGATGGTAAGAACGACTCGCAAAGCAGATGCAAAGCAATCACCGGCGAAGCGAGTGATTGGTGCGAAGCGAGTTTCAGACTCGTGGTTCAAGCTCCGCTACAGCGCTCCCAGCGCTTTGCTCGTGGTTTAAGCTACATTGTTCAACTCGTTCAATCATCACCAATCACTCACTTCGCTCGTGCTTGGTGCGTCGCTACATTGTTGACCTGTCAGTCATCACCAATCACTCGCTTCGCTCGTGATTAGTGCTCAGTCAGTCATCATCAATCACTCGCTTCGCTCGTGATTGGTAAATACGTAATGAAAAGATGGATTGATGTAATTTTGTTCATGGCGATTTTTGGTGAGAAAACATCCAACTGCCTGCAGTTCCACTGCAAGCAGTTGAACATTCACTCATCGATCTAGTGGTGCTCGGTCTTTGGACCGAAAGAAGGGTAGCCAACAAGCTGTCTTCTGCCAATGATTTCCCCGAGGGAAAACAGTCCCACAATCTGGATGAAGTAGGCACCGAATCTGAGGGTCTCTTCCTTGGACAGCGACTTGGCGTACGACACAGCGGAGTCGAAAGAGGCCTTTGGCTTAGCGGCAAAACCAAGGGCCTGCTTGTACAGCGATTGGTACACAGATTGGATCTCGGCCGCAGATGGTGGAGCAAGACCTTCCTTGACGTAGATCTGCTTTCCGACCTCGATGGTGACCTTTCCCCAGTAGATGGCCTGGTTCAGAGCGCCTGTGTGCGGTGTTAGTGGCCGTTCAGAGACAGTTGTTTGGTGCTTTCAAACTTACAGGAAGCCTTCTCGACGTATTGCGAGATGGGTCTGACGCCGACGGGCTTGTAGGCGGCGGCCTTGACGGCTCTGGTTGCTTGTCTGACGAACATTGTGGTATGCAGCGATGTACTAGTTGAATTGGAGACACAAGACTCTGTGACGGGTTGAGTTAGTTGTATCTGGAGCGATTTTTTTTTTTTTTCTTCAACTTGAAAACTTCGCCAATCAACGCGGACAAAAGTTGTGGCGCGGGGCTCCGTAACCGGCCGGCTCAGAATCGACGCGTCGATGTGGCGGTGCAGAGAGACAAAAGATAAAAAAAAAAATAATCAGAATATTTATATATATAAGAAAAAAAAACCAAAAAAGGGTTGTCACAAATTAAACCTCCCTCTTTGTCTGATCACATCCCATTCCGTTGCTCTACGTGCCGCAAAGCGTTCCAAGCGGCTGGCAGTGGCACACCCGGAATCACCTCTGCACCATGGAGAGAAGAAACAGCGTCAAGCGCAGAAACACCGGCATGTTTGGCTGGACGCTTGGGCAGCTGCCCAAGTCGATCATGAACGCAAACTCAACCACCATCAACTCGAAACGGCGCAAAATCCCGCTCATGTTTGTGCCGCCAAGCACGAAATCGCCGCTTTTCGTCTACAACAACGACATTGACCAGCGATCGTTCCTGAGCCTGCGCTCGGGCAGCGATCATGAACACGGCTCGGCGCTCGTACCAGACACGCAGTCGGTGTCGACGGCACGGTCGCTGCCGTCGACACTCGAGTACACGAACGAGGAGATCGAGTCGATCCACCGGTGGCTGGACGAGGAGCGCGAGCGTCGATCGACCGCGAGCGAGTACGAGGCGAGCATAGGTCCCGGTGGGGCGAACTACGGGGCCACAGCCAACCCAGACGACAGCAGCGACCTTCTGGAGCGCGCAGACAGACTCTTCAAAGACAACGGCAGCTACCGGTCGTCCACAAACAGCCATCTGGGCGACGGGGACGTGGAAAGCGAGGATTTTGCGCACGAAACAGTGACTGCACGCAGCGAATCGGCCAAGTTGTTTCGGTACTCGGTGCCGCTGATCGTCACGTTTGTGCTGGAGCAGGTGTTCTCGCTCGTGAGCGTGGTCTTTGTGGGCCATTTGGGGAAAAGAGAGCTTGCGGCAGTGTCGATGGCGTCGATGACGTCGACAATCGTGCTTGCTGTGTTCGAAGGCATTGCCACGGCGCTCGACACGCTGTGTCCCCAGGCGTACGGCGCAGGCCAGCTCGCACAGGTGGGCATCCACGCGCAGCGTTGCAGCGCGTTCTCGCTGGTCCTGTACGTGCCGGCAGCGGCGTTTTGGTGGTACAGTGGCGCGATCCTGCAGCTGTTCATTGCAGACACCGAAGTGGTTCGATTGTCGCAGCTGTTTCTGCGGATTCTCATTCTTGGCGGCCCGCCGTACATTCTGTTTGAGAACGGGAAACGGTTTTTGCAAGCACAGGGCATTTTCGATGCAGGAACTGTGATTCTGTTCATCACTTCTCCACTCAACGTCTTACTCAACTGGGTGTTGGTTTACTCGGACACGTTCGGACTCGGCTACGTGGGTGCTCCGATCGCGGCAGTGATAAACTTCTGGCTCATGTTCATCCTGCTGGTGCTGTACGTGGTGTTTGTCGATGGATCGGAGTGTTGGGACGGGTTTTCCGTTGCTGCGCTGCGCTATTGGCCCGATCTCTCGAAACTGGCAGTTCCTGGAATCGCCATGCTGTTGGCAGAGTCGCTGGCTTACGAGGTGCTGACGTTGATGGCTTCGTATTTCGGCACAGACACTCTCGCCACGCAGTCTGCGCTGTCGAGTCTTGTCTCGCTGCTGTATATGGTGCCGTTTGCGCTGTCTGTTGCGTCGTCGACTCGGATTGCGAATTTCGTTGGATCTGGGAACATTGCAGCGGGCAAGACGGCAACGAGAGTGGGGCTCTGTGCCTCGATAGTGAGTGCTTCTCTCAATTCGATGCTGATTCTGTTTGGTGCTCGCACGATTGCAAGCATGTTCACCAACGATCCGGACGTGACTGCGATGATTGTCGGGCTGTGTCCGCTGGTGGCGGTGTTTGTGCTGTTTGACGGGCTTGCCTGTGTGGCGAGTGGAATGTTGCGTGGTCTTGCGTTGCAAGCGGTCGGCGGGCTGTTGAGTCTTGTTGGGTACTACGGGGTGGCGGTTCCGATGGCGTACTTTCTTGGATTCAAGTGTGGCTGGAAGCTGGTGGGATTGTGGCTGGGAAATGGCTCGGGGTTGTTGTTGATCGGGTTGGTGGAGTTGGTGGTGATATACAGGGCTGATTGGGAGTGGATTGTGGAGGAGGCGAGGAGGAGAAACGCCGAGGCAAAGTGACAGTTGACCGGTACGCAGACGTAACCGCGAGCGAAGCGAGTGGTGAGTCTTTGGTGAGTGAGTCAAACGACTCAACGACTCAACGGCTCACCCATGACGAGCAAAGCGAGTCATTTTTTTATTTTGGCACTTGCTTGGTATATACTGAGTGTGTTTGTAATACATTGACTAGGACGAGCGAAGGACGACGAGCGAAGCGAGTCGTGAGTCGTGAGTGACGAGCAAAACGACCAGCGAAGGGAGTCGTGAGTCGTGAGTCGTGACTCGCTTCGCTCGTCGTTTGATTAGCAAAGCAAGCCGCCGTGTGATTACCCTTCTCGAGCAAGGTCAGTTACAGCGGGCGGGTTACATTTGCTCCGCTGAATTAGTTGAGTAAGGGTAGTGATGGGGAGGATGCAGCATTCAGGGAACTTACAACTGTGATGCTGGTCATTTCATTTGTTGAGCGAAATCCTGCTACCAAATTCTGCTACCAAAATTTTGCAACAATCGAACAGACCAATAATCATCCCCTGACTGGTTCTATCGTTACCCGATGCATTGTGACCGTCTGATCGTCCCATGGATGGTTTGATGAGTAAGCCATCGCTCAACCGGTAATCCATTTCAACATTAAAAATGGTTGCAGAAATTCAAGAGCAAGATTTTGGTAGCAAATTAAGCTCCATATATAAAATGACCAGCATCGCTGGTCACTAGTGAATTCGCCCACCATTCGTTCGTGATTAGCCCGGCGTTTCAACCTCCGATCATACATTACCATAAAAGCGGCAAACACCGCAAACAACGAGCCAAGCGGGTTGTAATTGAGTCGAAATTGAGTTGTGAGTGAGTTGTGACAGACTCATAAGTTGTGAGTTTTGCAAGGATGGACTCGTAATGTGATAACGACAACTGACTCGCTTCGCGTTTCTAATCCATTGCACGACTCAAGACTCACTCACATTACTATAAAAGCGACACAGAAGTTTACTGGCGTCAAAGCTTTCAGCATAAGGGGGGGATGGAATATTTAGATCATTCTCTTCGCTCACTTTGCTCACTTCGCTCACTTTGCTCGCTCTGCTCGTGTCGCTCGTGTCGCTCGCTCATGGCCTTGCGACCCTCACCTCCCTCTTATGTCCCTGACCAAACACAGTCACCAAGTTCTCTCCCTCCAGTCTCCTCAAAACCTCACTCAAGTCCAGGTTCTCCACCTTGTTCTGCGACTGCTCGTTGATCTTCGACAACAGCACGTCGTACGTCAACGAACCGTTGCTTTCGATCAACTGGTAAACCTGCTTGCTCAAATCCTCTTTCAACTTCCGCTCTGCAGACGTTTGTCCCGTTTGAACCAAATCCATATCGATACGTCCCGTGAGTGGATCGGTAGCATAGTCCTTGATGGCAGACCGGATCAGTCTCACGGCTTCAGTCACATCGTCAAGCTCCACCGTTTCGGAAAGTCTCATCTTAGCGTGGGCCTCGGCAAGTCTGATCATCGATTCGAGCTGACGAGTTGTTGCTGTGATTCGCTTCTCAGACGTGCGCACGTCCTCTCCCAGCTTCCGCATGTCCACGTACGAGCGAACAAGCTCGTTCTTGGCCTGTTCCGTTAAAACTGGCGAACAGTTCTCCTTGGCATACTGAATGTAGGACGTGAGAAACTCAACAGGGAGAATCTCGCTGCTGGACGCGTTTTGCATGTTGTCTTCGAGAAACATGCCTGCAATGTGCTGTGCCAGCTGTGTATCGATTTTCTCGTCAACCTTGTCCAGAATCAGATAAACGAGATCAAAACGTGACAACAGTGGAGGAGGAAGATCGATGTTCTTCGTCACCGGCAGGTTTGGATTGTAGCGAGACTCGATCGGATTGGCCGACGCAAGAATCGAAGTACGAGCGTTCAACGTCGTGATGATACCCGCTTTGGCAATGGAAATCGTCTGTTGCTCCATAACTTCGTGCAAAACCGACCGCGTCGAGTCAGACATCTTGTCAAACTCATCGATACAACAAACTCCTCCATCCGATAAAACAAGTGCACCACTCTCGAGAACGAGCTGCTTCGTTTCCACGTCTCTCGTCACGTACGCCGTCAGACCAACGGCAGAAGAACCTTTTCCAGATGTGTAGATTCCTCGTGGTGCAATCTTGTGAACATACTGAAGAATTTGAGACTTGGAGGTAGACGGATCTCCGCACAGCAGAATGTTGATGTCTCCACGATATTTTCCTCCCTTGACAAACTTCTTGTTGGTTCCGCCAAACAGTTGCAACAAAATTCCCTTCTTCACGTCGTCCATCTCGAAAATCGACGGTGCCAACGAACGAGCCAAAAGTTCGTACAGGTCAGGGCGTTGAGCAGTCGAACGAATACGCTCCACTTCCTCCTCAGACAAACGACGAACCTCGTCCACCTCGCGCTGCTCCGAAAGCTCGTTTTCCAACGTCGAAACATCAACTCCCAGCCGGTGACGGTCCACTTTCTTGATGTGGACCACGTCAATGTACGTCTTGTAAAGCGACTTCACCGCCCGTTGCCGAGGATTCACTTTCACCGGAACAGACTTGAAGATTCCACAAACCTCGACACGGTCACCGGCACGCGTCGCATCGACAAGCTCGTCATACACACACAGAGACAGCGAGTGAGGCGTCTGACCATCAGGAACAATGTCTGGAGTCTCTTGAAGCTTGATTGCCTGTTTGTCGGCAAAAGAAGAACGGTTGTGAACAAGCTGCATCGAGTTCTGCGACGAGCAAATCTGGCGTGGGCATTTTGTTGGTTCCTGGATCACTCCACGGTCGTTTTCAACCACAACTGTATGCTCACAAACGTTGCACTTGAAGAAAGCAATTTTCATGTCTGGAATGATCGGAGTTGACCGGATCACAAGTCCCTTCACCGTGACCAGCTTGTCGATATCGATCGGGTTCAACTCACGCATGCCTTTGCCGTTCTGAATGTTGTAAGGCCGAACTTTGTAGACGTTGGATTCAATTTCGTCAACCAATGCGTCGTGCGGCTCAACGGGTGCTGCAGCCCCCGCAGAGTGCGGCTCAGCGGCAGCCGCACCGCCCCCGGTGGCGGTGGCGGTGCCCGGTGCAAGGGTGTCAGCGTCGAGCACAAGTGAAACCATACAATCCTTGATGGTTTGATCCATGATCGGAATCACTTCCTGCGGGTAGTTGATCAGCTGGTAGTACAGTTTGCGGGTAGAGTTGTACGCGAGCAAGTTGCGGGTGTCGAGATTGAGATTTGTTGTCCCCGATTCGCGCATTGTGTTGAGAATATCGACGTAGAAGAGTTTGTCGTCGTCTTCGTCGTCGACGATCGTGGTAGGGTCGCTGTGGCCTTCTGCTTCGTCGTACCGACGGCGATACTTGAGTTTGAACGACATCAAGAACGAGCGGAAATTGTCTGAACATTCCTGGATCGAGACGTTTGTACCCCAAATGACGCGAACAGGTTCGTCGGGCGCCGACGCGTCGGTTTCTGGGTTCGCGTCGGACGACGGCGGTGCTGAAGACGAGGACGGCAGCGTGCTGTGCACGTCGCTGTCGATGTTTGTGGAGTTGTCAAAGAACCGACGGCGCATTGGCGACGACAGAACGTCGGACGAGTGCACGTCACCTCTTGTGTGGACGCTGCGTCGAGAGATGCGGTCTGTTCCGTCGATGAGCGATGAGTTGAGGTCTGTTCTTAGGCCGTCGCTGGAGGTGTATGGCAGGGGCGAGGACGCGAATCTGTTTGAGGAGCGCGGTGCTCCTGGGGCGCGTGGAGCCGCGGGGTTGCGTGGGGCGAGGGCGTCGTCGCTGGAAGGAGGCAGAAAGAGTGGCGACGATGGCACAACGTCATTGCGTTGAGTTTGTGAGAACGAGTCTGGCGCGGTCGAGCGCGTGTTGTTGGAGTCGGCGTCGGGGCCCGGCGATGGGGCCGGCGACGAGCCAGCGTTTGGAGACGACATGTGTGGTGATTGGTGGGCAAGATCAGCGTAGACGAGGAGGAACAAGAGGAGAAAGGGTTGAAACGTTTTAGAAAAAAATGGTTGAAAAAAAAAAAAAAGTTACAGTTTTCGCGTTGCGCGAAGTTGAGAGAAGGTGAGCGGGAGAGGAACGAGGGGAACGAGAAGGGGAGTACCGAGAGAGAGGAGGATGAGAGGGGTTAGTGAAACCGGAGAGTCTGGCAGTGAAGAGCAGTGCACTTGGCAGGCCATGGGTGGTGGGTGGCACGGGGGAGTGGCAGGGAGTGTTGATGAGACGTTGGTTTTGGAGTTGGCATTGAATGTGAGTAATTTACCGAATCGGGAAGTGTAATTTTTCATTAACCAAAAGTGAGAGATTACTTGATTCGGAAGACGCGAAGCAGCGAGCGACGAGCGACGAGCGAAGCGAGTTCAAACGAGCCGAACGGAACGGCGAGAACGACGAGAACGACGAGAACAACAAGAACAACAAGAACAATCTATCCAATGACCACGTGACCGAGAACGGCTGCCTCCAACATGCCAGAGTTAGGGCAGGACGGATCGCACCAGTTTGGCTGATTTGGTAGCAGGTGCGAGGTGTATGGTAGCAGGTGCGAGGTGTCTTATGATCACCATTGGTGATCACAATTCTCGATTCGCCGTAAGCAGCAAACACTCGTGTTTCGGCGTGTGACTCGCCATTGACCGAGTTACTCACGATCCGCTTCGCTCGCTGCTCGCCGGGTGTGAGTTAAAAGTTCTACGTTGTCCATTTGAAACCTTGTCCTAAGGCCATCGCGTACAACCAAAGACAACTGCGTTTGTCATTTGGTGAGGATAGTCAAGAAAATGTTTTTTGGTAATCAACTAATTAATGAAATACGCTCATTGGTAGCTGGCGAAATGCATGAGTAGTGTGGGCACGAACGACGAGCGAAGCGAGTT
The DNA here is from genome assembly GCA_003705115.2 of Ogataea henricii. Classification (NCBI taxonomy): domain Eukaryota; kingdom Fungi; phylum Ascomycota; class Pichiomycetes; order Pichiales; family Pichiaceae; genus Ogataea; species Ogataea henricii. The sequence continues at coordinate 72,182 of PPHT02000039.1, read as the reverse complement.
GTAAGTGAGTGAGTGAACAAAGCGAGTATCATCACTGTGTGACGAGCGTGAGTCATAGCTGGTCGTTTGTAGCTGGTCGTTTGTAGCTGGTCGTTTGTAGCTGGTTGTTTGTAGCTGGTCGTTTGTAGCTGGTCGTTTGTAGCTCGCTTCACTCATGACTCGCTTCACTTTCGACTCGCTTCACTCATAACTCGCTTCGCTCGTTATTCGCTTCGCTCGTTATTCGCTTCGCTCGTTATTCTCCAACAATTCCCCCTCTTCTCAAACACCGCAACGTCCTTGATACTATTCTTCACCACCGCCTTCGAATACTTGCTCAACGCCTGCTTCTGCGCCACCTCGGTCAGCGTGTTGATCGAGAAATCGCTGTGCCGCTTTATGAACTCCACCAGCGTCGCAAGGTCCTCTTTGTCTGTGATCACCTTCTTCTTCACCGCCATGGCACCGCCACCACCGCCACCGCCAGCACCACCACTACCACCACCACTACCACCATTCACCGTTGCTACACTCCCCGTCACAGCCGCCACTGCAACATCCGTAGACTCCGTTTTTGGCACGTCTCCCTCATCCCAGTAGTTGAACATCGGATCAATAGGAAAATTAATGTCGTGCCGCAACCTCTCGTACCCAAGACCACTGTAATACTGCCGAAACTCGTCAGGAGTGGCCTCGTCGGCCTGGCCCAGCCAGCACACCACAGGAACAAGTGGCCCTATCACCGTCTTCTTCACAGGAACACTGCCACCGTCGTCCGTCTCAACAAACATCTCAATGTCCGACTGCTCGTCCTCGTTCAAATGGTCACTCTCGTCGTCTTCCTCGTCGTCTTTCTCCAAGTCTTCGCCTTCCTCGTCCTCGTCGTCCTCCTCCAGTGCGGAGTCGTACTCATAGTCGATCGGCAAGGACTCGAGCTTCCGATACGGATCCACAGCAGCCTTTTCTAGCACACTCTCCTCCGTGTGAGAGAACGTACCCAAGTATGGGGGCCGCGTGTTCTCGTAGAACCGCAGAAACTTGTGTGGAACATGTCTCAACGTCTCCTGTGCCTCTTCAACCATCCCCAAATTGTACTTCTGAACCACTTCCAGAGCAGTCGAGAACTTGCGACGCCTCGAAACAGAACAGTTGCTCAAGAACTCCCCAAATTCAACCCCCACAGGTGCCTCTTTTCCCGTGAGAAACTCGTCAATAACACCGCTCCGTTCCTCGTCAACTCGACTACTCACCAAAACAGTGTTTGCCCGAACGTGGAAAGGCAGAAAATACGACTCGTAGTCCGTCTTCGGAACGTGCCTGCTCGCCGGCGAGCTGCACAACGGTTTCGTCGTCGCTGGATTCACGCTCGGCTGCGAGGACGTCGGCGTGCTGTTTACACTCTTGGGCTTGAAGAAGTTTGTGATCGATTGTTTCTTCAACTTCTCCTTCTGCTGCTCTTTCTGTCGCTGTTTCTCCTCCTCTTTTTGCCGTCTCTCCTCCTCCTTCTGTCGTTTTTTCTCCTCCATCTCCAACCGTTTTTTCGTCTTTTCCATCTCCTCTTGTGCGCGCTTCATCTCTCGAGCTTTGGCTTCTTCCTCGCGTCTTCTCTGTTTCTCAAGTCGCTCCCGCTCCTTCTGCTCTTTCTTTGCGAGCCTCTCAGCCTCCAACTTCTCCTTCTTCAGTCTCTTCCCCACCTCCTCTTGCTCCCTTTTCCTCCTCTTTTCTTCATCTTTCTGCTGTTTTTTCGCCCTCTTCGGCTCGCTCTCCTCGCTCTCCTCGCACTCCTCCGGCGGAGTCGCAATCAGCTCGCGCTTCTGACGTTTTGCGCCCGGAACGCCCTCATTGGCTGGCGGAGACCCCCGCTTCTCCTTGTTGTGCGCGCTCTCCTTTTCCACTGGCTTTTCTTTCTTCGGCGTTTTCGACGGCGAAATCACCGAGAACGGCAGCGTGCTTTGTACCATACTCAGCTCAGACTATCGCCACTGTGCTTCTGCGCTCGGTTCCCCTCGGAAAGCTTGCACTCTGTGCCTTCACCGGTCTTTTATCTACACGTAAAGCGTCTTGAAGAAAGAAAGAAGGTCAAAAAAAAAAAAAAAAAACGCGTCAGGATTTTTTTTACGGTTTTAAATTATTTCGCGCAGGCAAAAAAAAAAAATAAGGGGAAATAGTAAAAAAAAATTAATAAAACAAAACATTGCTTTGTTTGTACTTTCTCCTCTTCTCTTTGATCTGCTCCCTACCACTTTATTTGGAGTGTCAAAGATACCCGATTCCCCTCAAAATCGCCCCCAGCTGTACCATGGAGTGAATCACACATCACACCCTTTCTCACCCCCATGATCAACAGCCAGGAACAACAGAGCCCTCTCGAAGCGTTCCACTTTGGAACTCAGGCCCAGGGCCAGATCGAAGAGTGGCAACAGAAAGAGCAAGAGAAAGCGAAAGTCAAATCCCTCACGTCCCAGTTTGCTCTCGGACAGGCCGAATCCACGAAAAAGGGTAAACGACCTGCCCTGAAAAGGAAAAGTCCCACGCCCTCCGCAACAAAAAAACAACGCAAAGTTGCCAAACCAAAGGTGAAGAGTCTCACAGAACAAATGTCCAAGAAGTACGGCTCCTCCAGCAACACCTCGGTTCTGCTCGCTCTCTCGGGTAAAAAACAAAAAGTGAAGGATATCATCAAAAAAATCGAAAAGATCGAGCAAAGCTCCATAGACAACATAGTCACCTCAAAGGATGTCTCCCAACCAGGCGAAGAGTTCCAGATCGTCTACTCAAAAGAGGAGTGGCACTCCGTGCTGCTCGCAATCAGCAAAAAATTTCCCAAACTGTCCAAATCAACCAAGTTGACTCTCGATTTCATATCCGAGAAATACTCTCAAGGTATGACCGGCTTCCAAAGCACTCCTTCCGGACTCTGGGGGGAGTCGTCCACTCCACCTTTGGTACTGTCAAAAGAAGACGTGCATCATCTATACGATTTCAGCACTAACGAAAAGAGTTTTGTGGACTCCGATTCCGAGCACGACCACGATAAAGACCTTAGAGACTCGATTCTCACCTTGTCACAGGTTATGAGGGTCGAGCACAACGGAAACGACGACGAGGAACTGGCCCCGCACGAGATTGGAGCAGAATCGCAGGTTAATCAGGAGGAACTCTCCACTCCGTGTACCCCAGAAGAAGACTATAAAGACTCTAACTTGACCTGGGATACTTTGAGTGACATTGCTGTCGAGACGAAAAGAAAGCTTAATGAGCTGGAAAAAGTGTCCTCGCAACTGGACGAACCGCCGAGCCCGCAGCCCGCCGACACTCCCAACTTGGATGCAATGGAGTCGAGCTTTTCCGTGTTTCCAAAAGATAAACTGCCTCCAGCAAGTGGAGAGCTCGCACTGTTGCCACCATCGCCTTTGAAACAGGCTGAGAGTGGCAGCCAGACGCGACAGGGCACGCAACAGGATCCCATCACTCTATCGTCCTCACAAAGCAGCAATACGCTGAAACTTGGTGCAGGATTCAAGAAGTTTTCAAAGGTATCGAACGAATTTGTTGGGAGCGGCGAAGTGCAAGTACTCGACAGCGTGGTTGTCAAGCCGGCGGAACGAATGGACGACTGCAGAAACCGGTCGGCCGAGGTTTTGGAGGTGGTGACCTCTTCGCCGATAACGTCTCCGCGCAAGTCTGCTATGAGCGAAAAGCAGTCGATGACGCAGGAGTTGAACTCTTCTCCCATGAGCGAGCTTCCTTCGTATCCGCTTTCGGAGACCCAGATGAAAAAATCAATCAACCAGCTTCCGTCGTTCTTCAACGAGTCTATTGGCTCGCCCACAAAACTGGATTTTGCCGAGAGCAGAAAAGCGGACAGAGACATGGAGATTATCAGCGACGAAGAAGACCACAACAGCATTGTCATAATGGACGCGAAGGAAAATGAGGACGATTTGAGAAAGCTGTTTCAACCGCTTTCATCTACGCAGAACAAGAGGGAGGAGACAGAGACGCAGGCGTCGAATGTCTTTGAATTGGATAGCTCAAGCGACAGCGAGCCTCTGGACATCGAGCTTGGTTTGAATCAGCGGGGCTCACAGGTATCTGTTATCAGGGACAACCAGAGCGAGATAAAGGACAAGGAAGTTGGAAAAACAAAGGAAAATCTCATTCGGACACGTGAAAATGACAAAGAAGTTGATGCGGATACAGGTGTTCAAGTGATTTCGAGCCAGGGTCCATCAGATCTTTTGGACTCAAGCTCTGATAGCGAAGACGACGACCAATTTTTCAGCTGCCCGGAGTTCAATTTTTCACTGAAACGCCAGGATATCGAGGATCTTGCGGCCAACATAAAGCGGACGCAATCACCAGCGTTCTCAGTCCCGAAGAGCTCGTCCAAGAAGGTCGAGCAGGAGGTCCCAGACTCGCAGCCTGTGGACCCGCCGTTGACAAAGATTGATTTCAACAAGTATACCACTGAACAACTCAAACTGCAGATGAAAGAGTGGGGATTGAAACCGCTGAAATCGAGAGCGCAGATGATCAAGTCTCTCAACACGACGTTGAAGCTTATCGACAAGCACCAACTGAGGAAGCTTAGTCAGCAGACAGCCTCGCAAGCCGACAAAGAATCAAGGTCTGGGACTGCTATCTTAAAGTTCGACGAGGCAGAGCTGAATGTCGGATATGAGACTTACAAAATAACTGAAGATACACTCCGGCTGTCGAAATCGTCGATCTACAATGGAATTCGGTTGGTTTTGACCGGCGATCCTCAGATGTATTCCGATATTCTGCTGCTGAAGCCGATCAACATCCAGGCTGTTCTGAAGCTGCTGCACGAGCACGAACTGGACGTTGATTTCAGCTTGATACGAGACTGTTTGGACGAGCTCGGGATCTGTTTTACGAGCGTTGGGGCCGAGCAAGGCGAAAGTTCGGAATTTTTATTTGGTGGGAATGATTTATGAACAAATGCACGTTAGATGACTAGTTATACTTTTTGAGCTCTTCTTCATCGTCGTAAACGAGCAGCAATTTTGCGTTCAAGTAGCTAACACCGTAACATGCAATGGCGATTTTGAATATGAGCATACCGAAATCCAGCGTGTTGTTGGTGTTTGCTAGGCCCGTGAGGCTGTAGAAGACGTTCCAGCCGAGGTTGTAGAATTGGACGGTGAAGTAAGCGATGAGAAGCGTGACGATGACTGTTAAGAGTGCGGTTTTCGCCAACTTGGAACGACTAAGAGCGTCTTCCTTGTTATATTTCAGGCCATTTTTATCGACGATGTGGTCAGGCGATGGTGCGGATTTCTTTTCTGAAGGACCTCTGTTTCTGAGGGTGGACATTTGGGCGGGTTGGGTGTAGAATTAAGGTATTTAATTTAGTTACATGTCAAGATGATCTCTTTTTTTTTTTGTTCCTTCACAATACGCGTTTTGGTGAATGCGTGATCCCGGTGCAAGGATGTGGAGCGAGAAATTTTCAGAAACCCGGTTTCCGGTTCTCGAAATCGGCGCTGAACAATCTCGGGCGCGGGATGGAACACGGTGCACTGCACCTCGGAAAGAAAAGAGGGCAGGTTTACGGTGCGTCTTATCATGGGAGTACGGGTCATCTTCTGCGGGTCGATAGCCGTACGTATGAGGTGCAAAACAAGGTGACACGTACGCAGGTGACGTGGCACCGCCACCTCCACATAACTGGGGGTCTGGTGAGTTCTCAGGCGTTCGGGCCGGTCGGCGCAGCACCGCCACAGAACACCCCCCCTTTTTGGCCTGGCCGTCGGGTTCCGGCGAAATTTTGCAACCGACTGGCCAGACGCGCGCGGTGGTTGCTCGGAGTAAGCTGTTGATCCCTGCGAAAAAAAAAACACACAAAAGAAAAGCAAAAAACATGCGGTCGTGCGCTGCACAGCGGTATATGTGGGGTAACAAGATAAATGCGGAAATCAGTGCAATAGGGTTGGTTGCATCACCAACAAATTTGGACCTCCGGACAATAGGTTGACCCAGTTGGGAAATAAATGACCTGGCCGGGCGTAAGTATGTGGGGCAGCCCGTCGCCTGGCACATTTTGCTCAGCCACAACAGACACCCCATGTGGGCTTTTTTTTGACTTTTTTTTTTTTTTTTCGCTCCCCCGCTCGGTGCGGCCCCCGTGTTGTTGGTC
>PPHT02000039.1:20704-65937 GCA_003705115.2 Ogataea henricii | reverse complement strand
GTAACTGATTTCCTTACCTTGTTTGTGTCTCTTTTACTACTACTACCAATAGAGGGTTACAGCAACAGCAACGAGAATTTCCTTTCCACACTCTTTGCAACCTCAGATTTGCCACCTTGTTTTAGACATTTGTTTTCGCCTTCCTCCATTTTGTTAGCAGCCCCCTCGCTCAATGTACACTTAAGCTAGCCACGATTTAATGACATGCACAATGAATGACAGCAAACCGTTTCAACTTCCTCCCACGTTTGGGTCGGTTCAGCCTACCAATATGGTGCCGCAAGACTCCACGAGTTCCACAGACCAATCTGTTCCAGCAGAGTTGACCTTAAACGGTACGACTCCCTCAGGCAAACCGCGGCTCTACGTTTGCAACATTTGCACGCGTGCTTTTGCAAGACAGGAGCACCTGAAAAGACACGAAAGATCGCACACAAAAGAAAAACCTTACGCTTGTAGCATTTGCTCGCGTAAGTTCAGCAGGCGGGACCTGCTGCTGAGACACTCCACAAAGCTGCACGCCGGAGCGTCCGAAGTGGTTCCACGGCTGAGAAAGAGGTCGGTGAAGTCGTCTTCGTCGCCGTCTGCGTTGAAGTCCGGTGAAAACAGCGAGGAAAACAGTCCAGTTGGGGAAACTCCAAGCCATTCTCTCTCATCAAGAGCGGGCGCTCGCAAGATGAAGCGCGTTGCAACCGGTGGTCCACTCGCGGGACCCTCCGTGGTGGGCAAGCCGTTGGCCCAGATCTCAAAGAGAAACTCCAGCATAGCGAGTGCGTTTGAAGCCAAGCTGCGGCTGGAAACCGACGCGTCCAGAGAGAGAAACCCGATCAAGGACACCGACTACAAACTCGAGTTCCCGCTCAATCGCAGAGCGTCTTTCTCGGCTATGAGCGGCACCAACTATGCTCTCCCGACTCCAGAACCTTACGCCACCGAAACTGTCGAGTTTTCGACCCCTCAGCTCTTTGCTTTCGATGACGAGTCCGAAAACTGGCTCAATTCGCTCCCAAATCTGGATCTATTAGATCCACGGCAACCACAGCAGCAGCAACAGACACAACCGCAAATACCACCGCAGTTGCAAGGCGACAGCAACGGTGTTGCAAAAACTGCACACCACGGCTCTCTCGTGCCAGTGGACGAAGTTGAAGTGCCGCTTCCTGAGGTTTCGATGAAAGAAGCAGATAACATCACTGGGTATTCGTTCTATGACGTTCCTTCGCGCAACGTGGGCTCGCTCTTCACACACACGTCTTTTGCCGGCAGGTCTATTGATCAGTCGTTGTCCAATGAAGGAGGGTTCGACGATCAGATCGATCCAGTCTCTGTGAAGGAAGAATACAACCAGAAACTCAGGCCGCACTACTCGCCAATTTTGCAAGAAAGTCCAGAGACTGATTCCAGTTCAAACACACAGCCTCACACCGAAAAGATAAAAAACTGGCAAGAAACTCTTTTCAACCAAAATATCAATGACTTGGAGGCTATTGCCGATCTCAACGTCTCCAAAACTTACGATGTTCCACAGGGATATTCTTTTTACGGTAACAGCGAACAAAACACCATTCCGAACTCATCTTCGTGCTCCTCCAACGCGACAATCTCTCCAGTCCTTCTTGACAATGCCCATTCTGTGAACTCTGTCAATTCGCGGCAGGATTCGCCTGGCCGTTTTGTTCCGTCGCATGCCACTCACCATTTAGCTGGCCACCACAAACACGATTCAAACTCTCTTGCAGACTCCATCAGAGATTTTGGAAGCGAGTTCACTTATTCCAAAGATAAGTTTGAAAAGTACTCTAGAGTTAATTTGTTCACCCCTACAATCAGGACCTACGTTTATCAGTCGCTATCGAAGTACCCTTTTCTAGGAGTTCCTTCGCCTTCCATTCCAGACAATGAACGACTGAACTTCTATACTCAAGAGTTCAAAAACAAGTTTCTAAACCACCATCCATTCATACATCGGTCAATGCTGAATGAGTACTCGCTCATGAAAGTTACGTTGAACTCCCTCGAGCACAATCTTATCCGAGACGAAAACAGCATAGACAACACACGAGTCTCTTTGGTTTGTTTGCCTTTGCTTATTGCAACTATAGGTGCGATTGTTTCGAATAAGAAAAGTGACGCAGCAAGCCTTTATGAAGCTTCACGAAGATGTATCCATGTTTACCTGGATACCAGGAAAAAATTACTGCGAGCCCTCGAGCCGGGAGATACTAAGTCGCCAAACTCAAACAACTCCTCCCCTTTGTGGCTGATCCAATCCCTCACACTGTCTGTTGTTTACGGACTATTCGCCGATGACGAAATCGGTCTGAATGTGATTATCAGACAAGTGAATGCGTTGAACTCTTTGATAAAGACCTCGGGTCTCAACAGTATTTCGATGGATCATGTTAGGGGACACGAGATTGACGAGAGTTACATGGATAACTTTATCAAATACGAATCGACGGTGCGCACTATACACATGATCTTTCACATTTCTTCTCTGCTTTCGACTTTATACAACATTGTCCCTTCTTTGAAGATTGAGAATCTGATGATAGATTTGCCGGCTTCGACCCTTTTGTGGAATTGCAGCAGTCTTGGTGAATTTGAGAATTTAATGAACAGCTTTGATTTCAAACCGGAGAAGTTTCAACGTGTGATGAACGACTTATTGAACTTGCCATTCGACAACATTGATCCACAAACAGGTTTGATTGGAGACATAAACTTTTTCTTTGACAATCATGTTAGTGAGTTTGGTCTTGTCTGTTTGCAAAATGGGTTACATCAGCTTGCGTATTTGCGGCAACTCACTTCAGTCCCAGAAAATGGCATCTCAGCAGCATCGCCACAATCTCTCAAGACTTTGACTGGGAGAGGTGAAGATGAAAGATTGATGCAGGTTGCCCGGAACTGGGATGCACTTCTTGGTACCTGTAAGCTTTACGACGAGAAGAGCGAAGTTTTCATTGACAGCAAACTATTGAATTATCACCTTGGTTGCAAACTCTCTGGGGTGATGTGTTTGAACCGCATCAAAGAGAATGTCTGGCTTCGCAACTTCAATGATATCAATGAGCTTTACTTCAACAGCTTCAATTACAGTGAAGCCGAGTTGAAGGATGAAGGTTTCAAAAACGAACTAGCTGTGCTACTAGAGAACTCTGTTGAGATTTTGAGAAATGCATTCTTCCGCCCACGGGACGATGTGTCGGGCAAAGTTGGTCCCGAGTATCCACAGCTTTCGCAAGAGCTGTATGACTCTGAGCTGGGTGACATTGATATGAAGTTTATGAACAAGATCTCGATCGACTCACAGTTGTTGTTTGATGTTTTTTTGATTGCGGTGAAGTTTTTGATGAGTTTTGAGAGTGTGTTCAAGTTGAAGATGAAATACAATGGGATGGGTTCTGTGAGCTTTTTACAACACTTTGAGCTTCGGTCGACAGTGTTCAATGCTTCAAACGGTGAGAGTGGTGGGTCCGAAATGGATGATGTTTTGTTCAAGTACTACTTGAAGTTTTTCAAGATATACTTGAATTTGGAGTACTTTTTGAAACTGAGCCACGAATATCATGAGTTTGAGAGCGAGTTCTCGAGCTTGACGATTTCCAACATAATCAACAACGAGAAAGACCAATTTGTTCAGGATGAGAAGAGCCTGAACTCTGTTTTGAAGGACGAGCCGGTCAATCGGGACAAGGATTTGATAATCAACGAGCTGATACAATTCAAGCTTCCGTTCAAGTTTTTGAAGGTTGGGTCGTTCATGTTCAAGCTGATTTACGACAAGAGTTTCAAGTTTGTTAGTTTCAAGAATCTGGGTGAACTGTTGTTCCATTTGCGGGTTTTCCTCGAGAACAGAGATGAGTATGTGTGAAGGGATGGGTAAAAAAATAATGGGTTTGTTGAAGGGAATGAGGGGATGTAATACTCCGACGAATGCTATGAATGCTACGATGACTAAAATATTTGAAAGCCTATAATCTGTTTATATATTTGCTTTCTACCAATGAATGATGATTATCAATTTGTGACTTGTAGCGGTGAATCGGGTTTCGGTTGCTGCTGTTGAAAATGTGAGCGAGATAAAAAAATCTGTGGGGAAAAAACAAAAGATTAAATATATTTTTAGCAAGAAGGAGTTATTTGATGAAACTGCAACTTTCTGATCAGAAACAAGATAACAGAAAAAATGGATCAAGACCACAACCAATCGAAGAAACCCGCCCTTGGCTTTCTAGACATCAATGAGGATATAATATGTTTCCATCTGATACGGTATCTGGACGAGAACGACATCAAAGCGTTATTTTTGACGTGTAGAAGTCTCTATCTGACGCTGAACCAGGCCGTCGTCTGGCACACGATGTTCAAGAAGGCTTTCAAATCAGACAACATTCCGTTTGAGATCTACTACAAGTGGCCCCAGTTGTACAAGTTGAGGCGGAATTGCAAACTACTCACGTTTGGAAACAACGGATACAGTCGTTTGGGGTGGAATGAAGTTGCAAGAGAAACGCACTTTGAGCTGATCAATCCCATTAGAGGCTGGAGGTTGGTGAAGCCCGTTGAGCTGGAATTTCCGGGGCAGAAAATATACGACATTTCTGCGGGAGGGTTCAGTTTTTGCGTGCTTACGTCAGACGGAGACCTGTACTACACCGGCAGGAACTGGCAAGGGATGATGGGATTTTGCGAGCCTGGTCCGAGTGCGAGAGATTATCATTTTGAAGTTGGCGGTTACTCCAGCCAGCATCAAGAGGGCCAGTGTGTTTCGAAAGTCGATGTTGAGAACGGGGTCAAGTTCACTCAGGTTGGCTCGGGACGGTCTCACTTCATCGCTCTGGACGACAGCAACGTGATCTGGAGCTGGGACAGTATGGGTCAGCACCAGCGCGGGATCAAGCTGAACTTGGTGGACATGAATGGGAAAAATGTCGTCACGAGTGAGGATTACGTAATCAAGATAAGGGCCGGATGGGGTTTAAGCAGCTGTCAGATTCGAAACGTTGGCATTGTTGTTTGGAAGAGGAGAGACAGATTGGAGATGAGAGACGGCCGATACGGGCCTGTGAACGCGCGGGTTACCGTGGTGGAGCACACGAGGGACGAGGAGATCTTGGACTTTATTGCTCTGGACAATTTCTTGATCTACCTGACTGGAGACGGACAGTTGTACAAGGTTGATCTATCGCGGGTTAACCCATCGGAGCAGTTTTCCATTTCTCGAGGCCATCAGCTGAAGAAGTTCCAGAGCTATGCGAACCAGCATTCGCGACAATCGTTGCAAAAGCCAAAATTTATTCGTCTCAGCGGCTCGTTTAGTCGTTTTTGTGCCATCACCAACGACGATCAGGTTCTGATTGGCGACAAGAACTCCGACGACCCGGTCATTGTGCGAGAGTTGCAGCACAACTCGATCATTTCCGTGGTGGTGGGGGACTACCACTTCCTTGCACTGAACAAGAAGGGAGAGATGTATTCGTGGGGCCGCGAGTCGCACAAGAGTGGATGTCTGGGACTAGGAACACTAGATAACGCGTTGTCGAGCGGGTCGGCGCGACTCGACGGCGCGGATCTGGTGGTTGAGCGGCCGACGAAACTGCCGATCGAGGGCCAGGTGCTAGCGATTGCTGCTGCCGGGTGGCAGTCTGCTGCTCTCGTTCACCAGGACGGTGGTCGGTAATGTTGAGACGAGTCTTTGTATGGCGAATAATTTTTTTTTTTTTTCAGATTACGGGAATTTTTCACTCTTCTGATAAGAGAAAAAAAAACCCAAAAAAAAAATCGCGGCCAATGAAAAATTCTGGAAACTGCACAAGAAAAAGATCCAGTGGTCAAAGTCAAAGTCACAACGTCACAACACAAGGGTAGCAACAGTCGCACAACACACACAGAGCAATGGTGTACAAGCCGAAACGCGGGAGACGCAGCAATTTCAAGACGGAGGCTGCTCCGAACGACGAGCCTGTGGAGGTTCCAGACGAGCTGCTGGTGCGCGCAAGAAACTCTGATAAAGTGGAAAAAGCCAGTAAAAGCAAATGGCCAGAGCCACCGTTGTCGAAGTACCCGAATCTGAACGAGGCGCTCGACGACGAGCCATTTGACGAGAAAAAGTGGAACAGAATGGTGGGCTTTGTCTCGATCAGAATAGGGTCGCCGCTTCTACTGCTGGCGCACTGCATCATGGTTGTGTGGTATCTCTACTACTACTACGGATTCAGGTTTCACGAGGAGCTGGGTCCTGTGTTTCCGCGGATCATGTTCCCGCTGTGTTTCAACCTGCTGATGGTGCAGTACTTCAACAAGTGGTACTTCTCGCACAGCTACTACAGGGTTCGGAGAGATGTGAGGTGATTCGCTATCTACGGGTAGATATAGATGTACTTTTACCAGCCACCTGCTGCACGGCCACAGAGTGTGGCTGAGCTGAATTACAATTTCGTGAGGAAAAAAAAAAAAAAAATTCTGAGGGCAATCAATAAAATTATTTGTTTGATAAGCAAGCAACACTTGTTGACGCCACCCGTGTTAGCATTTTTTTCCCAGCATCTGGCAATTTTCACTACACAATCATCCAAAAAATGGCACAGCCTCCCACTCTGCCGCGTCTGGACTTGTCGGCGACGAAATTGCCGTGGAAAACGCCTGTGAAACGAATCTATGGCTCGCAGGACGTGAACAACTTTCTCCATTCGGTGGCAATAGACCGTATCAAGACTGCGTTGTTCATGATCTGTGACAAAGTGAGTCTCACCACGGTTCCGGACGGGGTTTTGGACCAAGAGCTTGTTTCTTTCGACGCTCCAGAGTCGAGTTTGCGCGGATCGAGAGCTCCAGAGCCTGCTCCCCCGCTCGATTTGCCTCCTCCAGGGCAGTATTTTGCCGCTGAAAAGTCGCCGGAACCCGTCAGAGCAACACTGCGGCTGCTGGACTCGTTGAACGGACTGGTGGAGGAAACACCGCCGTTTCCGGGGCCCAGACGGTACGGAAACATGGCTTGTCGTGACTGGCACAGCAAGCTTGAGAAGCAGGTTGACGCGCTTTTGGAGAGCTGTTACCGAGAACTGTTTATTTCCAGCGTTTCGGCACAGTTTGACGGCTTTGTGTGCGAGGCGCGGAGCTATTTGCTGGGCTCTTTCGGCTCGCGAGAGAGACTCGATTACGGAACGGGCCACGAGCTGTCGTTTCTGGCGTTCGTCTCGAGTCTGATGATGTGCGGCATAATTGACCACTCCAGCACGAGCGGAGTTGAGTATCTGGTGATTTTCTGCAAGTACTTTGACCTGGTGAAACGGCTCATCTTGACCTACACGCTCGAGCCAGCAGGGTCGCACGGAGTCTGGGGGCTCGACGACCACTTCCACCTGGTGTACATCCTGGGGGCATCACAGCTGGTTGACTCGCAGAGCGAGGAGCCGGACATGCGGAGTCAGAAAGCGCTTATCTTCCGCGCGGGGCTGACGCCGTCGTCGGTTCTGAACCCGGGGATTTTGCGTGCTCAGGACACGAAAAACCTGTACTTCAACGCGATTTCGTTCATTCGCAAGGTGAAAAAGGGCAATTTCAGCGAGCACTCGCCGCTGCTGTACGACATCAGCACGAGCAAGTCGTGGGAGAAGATTGCGAAAGGGATGGTGAAGATGTACCAGGGGGAGGTTCTTTCGAAGTTCCCTGTTGTCCAGCATTTTCTGTTTGGAGACGTTCTTTTCCCGTGGCTGGACGCCAAGAGCATGCGGCCGCTGCCGGAGACGAGTCCGGAGCAGCTTGAGGAGCAGAAGGAAGGACTGGGTGCGGAGAGCCACCGCAGCGAGGCGGAGATTGCGATGCAGTCGATGTACCAGAGAAGAGAGCAGGAGCTGGCGAAGCTTGTTGACCAGAGACGGCTGTCGCCGCCGAAAGCCGGGATGAGCCAGCGGAAAGTGGAGCTCGTTCCCTCGCGTGCTCCGTGGGCGCAGGCTAACCACCAGTGAAACGAGCAAGAAGGGAACGAAACGAACGAAACGAACGGAACGAACGAATGAAATGATTTCACGAGTTACGACAGTCGCATTACAGATTTTTCCAGTTAATAATATTTATCAAGAACACGCAGCTTGAAATAGTTTATAGACAAATTACCAGAATTTTTTATGCGGATCCGGCTCCGGTTCCGAACGCCTTGTGGAACTCGGTGAAGACGAATCTGTATCTGACGTCACCGTTCCAGGCTCTAGTGAGGGCTTCGTTGCAGCCCTCCTCGGAGATTGGGATCTCCTCGACCCAAGGACGGATGTTGTGCTTGACGGAGAGGTCCAAGAGCTCGAGCATCTCTTTTCTGGAGCCGAGAGCAGACGAGCACAGCGAGGCACCGTTGGAGAAGAAGGTCATTGGAGAAACGTTGTACTTCTCTTCAGCAGGAGGAAGACCAACAGACACAAATCTGGCCTCGACCTTGAGGATCGAGAGGAAAGCGTCGATGTCAAGACCAGAAAGACCAATGGCACAGTTCAAGATGAGGTCGAACTGGTCAAAGAATGGCTTTTCCCAGCCCTTGGTTCCCGTGGCAATGAAGTCAACGGCACCGAGCTGCAAACCTTGCTCCTTCTTGGAGTCGGATCTCGAGAACACATAAGTGTCGGCTCCGAGAGCCTTGGAAATCTGCACAGCCAGGTGTCCAAGACCTCCGAGACCGAGAATCGCAACCTTTGGCTTCTCGCCGTTTGGAAGGTTGGTTGGAATGTATCTCTTGAGCGGAGAGTAAACGGTCAGACCGGCGCAACACAGCGAAGCAGCCTCGGTAGGCTTGATTTCGTCTGGGATTGGGAAACACAGGTGCTCGTGGGCTCTCGCGTGCGAAGCGTATCCACCTTGCGAAATGTAGCCGTCTGGGTACTTGCCGTCGTAGGTGGTCACACCGTCTGGGCAGTACTGCTCGTTGTCCTCCTTGCATCTTCTGCACTGCAAACAAGCAGAAGCCTGGGCTCCAAGACCAACTCTGTCACCAACCTTGTGCAGAGTCACCTTAGGACCAACCTTCACCACCTTACCAACAATCTCGTGGCCAACAACTTGTGGAAGAGTGATCTTTCCCCAACCGTCACCACCCATGGCAGTCATGATGTCGGATCCGCACTGGAAGCGTGTTAGTAAGCAGCTAGTGAGCAAGATTTTCCCAACGATATACTCACCAATCCACAGCACTCAATCTCAATGTCAATGTCATGGTCTTCAAACTTCTTTGGCTTGTAGGTGGTGTACTTTGGCTTGTTCCACTCAGCAGTGTCAAGCACAGCAAAACCGGCGAATTCTTCTGGGTAGTTAACAGATGGCATTTCTAGTTGTTTGTTCACTGCAAAAAGACACCTGCTTTTTCCCGCTACAGTCCTTCAGGAAACTCAACGTTTTATACAATTAAATACAAATCGGCCACCAATCCACACCCTGTATTGCTAGAATCACACCCCGTCTTATGCGTGAAAAATTCGCACACCGTTAGCGGATCGCGCGGTTACAATAGATAGCAAGGAAATACTTCCCATTCGGGTAACTAGGTCCACCCCTCGCTTGCGTTTTTTTGCCCGCCGAGCAGAAACACCCTGGCAAAAAATCCGGACTGGGGGTGCCCTTTTCTCCTCATAGGTATGGTTTTTCCGCAACCTTCTCAAAGCCTCAAACAGTTCTTCCGCACCCACTTTCAACATTCGCAAGCTAGCAGTCCGAGTGCTCAACCTAGCCGTTTGTTCCATTCTACATTGTTTTTCTGTAGTCCGTTTTTTTTTCTCTATTAATAAAGTAGTCTCTATGTATGCAATTAAATGGTGTGTATTCATCTCAAAACACTTTGGCTAGCAATATATCTCTTTTTCAATCAAAAACGTTCATGATCAAAACATTGTGAAATTATACCCCTTTGTGCAACAAAAATCAATCATCAACCAACTGATCTCGGAATCGAATATGCATATTCAAAGGGCAAAAAATCAAATCAGTAAACATCTCGGGTTGAAGAAAAAGCATCAGTTATTGTAAATGTAGCCAGTCGACTCTTATCAATTGCAATGGTCCCAACTAGTGAATGCACCAGCTTGGGCTCGAAAAATTGGGGTCCTGAAAGATTGTAAAGAGATTATCGAGTCAGATTGAACTTGTTTTTGCCCATGATTGGTACCATGTTTGAGGGGAAAATAATGTCTGGAAAATGTGCTCAGATCATATCGCCGCTCCCACAAATATCCTTGAATAGCAAGGTTGTTTGAATGCAAACGTAATTTGTTTGGTGACCCATTGGAAGTTCAATTTGTTTTTCTGCTCATTGTCTTTTCAAGTCTTCATTCCCCTCTCCTTTATTGCATTGTGTAATCAAACTGTGCCAGCATCCCCAATAACCTCAACCAATTCTCAGCCTTCCTTGTATATCAATTCAACTTCAAGCCTTCCTGCAATGTTCAACACAATCCTCAATCAGTCAGCATCAACCTCTCCTTGTTGCATCAGTAGTTGAAATCTCCTTCGTCAAAATCTAAATAACATTTTGGTCAACCTTGTAAATGGTCAACAACTTGTTCTCGTAAGAAACGCAAAACTTGTCAATCTGTTTGCTTTCATCAAGATGAGGGTAGGTCTCCAAAATGTATGAACTGTACTTTCCGTCAACATAAATCATAGAAAGTTCGCTGGCAGTCAATTGACGTTCGCTCTTAAACTCGAGCTTCATCATGTCTTTGGCTTTTGGGTGGTGGTGTAAAAGCTCAAAAAGCATGTACTTGACGTCAATACCCGATCTAATAATGTCCTCTGTAGTAAGCTCGGGTAACAAGTATGTAATATCACGAGAAAGGAATCTTGAAACAACCCTCTCAACCTTGGAAATGTGGTATTTGTAGTCCTTGCATGGGTTTCTGGATTGGAATCCAATGTGGAAAGCCAATTTCTTGTAATAAGGATAATGATCGACAGCAGCCATGTCAGAGTTTGGCTCGTATTCCATATAGTCTTTGGTGAACAAAGCATCGATATTCTTCTTCATCTTCTCCGGCACAACAGACTCTAGCACAGCAAGAACCTCTTTGGCAGATCTGTGATAATCTGGATTCTGCTTCTTGTTAATCCAATAATCAGAGCCCTTTTCGGTAGTCTTTTTGGTGGCTTCCTCTTCTTCCTCTTCCTCCCCTTCCCCTTCCTCTTCTTGTTGTTCTTGTTGTTCTTCTGCTGCTTCTTCAGCCTCCAAGTCGAGACATTCTGTCTCAACCGTCTGTTTGGCTGATTTTGACTCTTCAGCTTGAGTCACTCGTTGTTGAAGTTGTTGAAGTTGTTGTTGAAGTCGTTGTTGAAGTTGTTGTTCTGCTTCCTTCTCCTCCCGGCTTTTCTTCAGCTGTTCTTCAATCGCCACCAGCTTATCCTTGAGAAACCTGTTTTCTGACTTGAGATAGTGGACATTTATATCCAGTCCTTCAATGCTAGCCGCACAGAGCTTGACTTGGTTTCTTGCCACCACTAACTCATTTTGTTGCTCCAACGACTTGAACTCAGCATTTTTAAACCGGGTCTCCCACGAGCTCACGTTGAAAGACTTCTTAAGATCAGAAGCTTCTTTAGTCTTTTTCTCAAGCTTGGCCATCAAATAAGTGTTTCTCTCAGCTTGTTTGGTAATTGTTGCAGTGAGCTCACGGCATTGTTCTTTCCATTTGCGCATCTCGTCCCCCATGGTTTGCATATACTTGTTTGTAGTATCAGTGTTCTGTTGCAAAGTACGCAATAGCGCATTGAGGAACCCCACATGCTTGTTCTGTTGCTGAACCAACTTGGTCAACTCTTCCTCACGATTTGAGTCTGGTAGTGGAAGATCAACCGTAGCAAAAGCAGGCAGAACAGAAGAAACAGAAGAGACAGCGGTAGCAGTTGATTCAGTTTGACCAACTGTGGCAGTAGCAGCAGAAGGGGCAGTAGCAGCAGAAGGGGTAGTAGCAGCAGAAGGGGCAGTAACGGCAGAAGAGGTAGCATCGGCAGAAGTGGTAGCAGCTTTGACTGAGTGACGACGCTTGTATGATTCATCACGAGTAGCTTTTTGTGGTGCTTCAACCTTTTTTGGTTTCTCAGTCTTTTCTTCCATTGGTGGATCATATACAGAGTATTTCTTCAAAATGCTCTTTGGCGGGGGAAGTGAGTCTCTTGGTTTTGGTTCATGAAGAACCCTTGGTGGTTCACGATAAATGTTTCTCACAGTCTCAGCAGGAGACTCTCTTGGAGGTTCACGGAACATCTCTTTGGGTTTCTCAGTCTCCTTTGGCTTCTCAGAAACCTTGGTAACTGGTGCAACGGAAGCAGTCTCTAGATTAACTGGTGCAACGGAAGCAGTCTCTGGATTTGAAGTTGTTGCAACAGTAGAGTCTGTCTTGTACTTGGAAACCGCTTCAGATTGCTGTTGGTTGAACTGTTCAACAATCTTAGGGACCTTGGAGCTCTGGTACTTCCGCTTGGAGAACGAAATAGAGTCCAGGCTTTTTGGAGCTCTGGGTAAATCCTCAAATGCTGGAATTGGCCTTGGAAAGTTCGCAAACTCAGACTTGTTGTCAGTGGAACCAGCCTTGATTCTCATAGTCGAAGTCCCTTCAGGAATCTCAAACTTCTCGTCAGAAGCCAAAAATTCCTCACAGACATTCTTCAATCCACTGGAAGTCTTCTTGGACTCAACATTCCTGACAGATTGGTTGTCGTCAGCTTCCGGAAGCTTGGGAATAGGAGCAGTCAAAGAAGAGGACCTGACAGTGTAATGACCGTGCTGGACAGACTGCGCTGGAGTGGATGACTCGGCAGGTTTCTCAAATCCATCGGCAAAGATGTCTTTGATTGCCCCTTTGAACCAATAACCAGGCTTGGGTCCGTTCTCAGGTTGGGAAGCTTCGCCTAGAGTCGAGACTGGGTTAGTTGACTTCAAGTCCTCGTTGCTGAACAAACCGTCGGTAGCATCGATCTCGGTTTCCTCGGACTTGTTGTCGGTGTCCTTCTTTGGCGGGTAAAGGGACTTCAAGAGGGAACCAGGGGACATCGGGCCGAGGTTGTCAAATTGCAACGGGGCAATTGGCTCGTAGCGTTTGGCAGCCATCTTGTCCTTAACCTCCGAAATACACTTGTAGGTACCTGGAGAGACAGACAAAGGCTGGTCGCCACAGCCGGTGATTTTCGGCCAAGTGTCCCGGTTGGCTCTATCAGCGATTGTTGCTGATTCAGAAGAAACTCCAGGGGCAAATTTTGGTGCTGGTGCTTCAGAAGTGCTGGAATTGGTTGGTGCGGCGGCAGAAGCGGCGGCTTTGTGGTTGTTAGTTAAAAGCCCATTGGAGATTGGTGGGGTTTTTGGGGTGCTTCTTACCAGAAGCGGAGTGCTGCAGGTCTCTGGAAGAGTTCATGAAAAATTGCATTGGGAAAGTTCGCTGGGAATTAAAATTGGGTTGGTATAACTGCTGTTATGGTTAAACACTGGTGATAAATGTCCTTAAGTTGTGTTCAGTGGAGAAAGGAAGAAGAAAAAAAAAAGGGATAATTTTTGCAAAAGAGGGATCTGGGGCCCCTTTTTATATTGCAACTTTTCCTCCGGCGGCAAAAAAAAAAAATATGATTTTGTGAACAAACAAACATGGATTTGCATCTAAGCAACACGGTTTCCATGGAAGTACCATGGAGGTATCCATGGAAGATCTAAATTGTACAGTATTTGTTATTGATAAAGAGAGCTGGCGGCAATACACGCCTGCAGAAGACGATCATTGGGCGCCAATGGGTATTGATAATGGAGTGGGTTCGACATGGCTTCTTTTTGTGCCATTGAAGGGAGTCTCAGCAGCAGTTCGCTGTTTTTCTAGGTCATCCCTGCTGGGACATCCAATTGGGACAGTCAATTGGGACAGTCACTTGGTGCTGCCAATTGGGACAGCCCATCGGGACAGTCAATTGGGACAGCCAAGTGGGACGAACTGCGAAGGGTGCTTGGAGTGTATCGCCACAGCCACTGCTAGAGCCCCGTTGTCTGGGCCCCTTGTTGCTACAATGTCGGCTGCTGGCCGCCCTGCTTTGCGACGACTGGGTACCTCTCACTGACTACGCTTCGCGTGCCCCTTACTCAGCTTCCCCCAGTCGCACCCCCGACGATCGACGCGTCGACCCAGCCACCCGCGCGGAACAATCGGTTCGCGCCCAGAACAAAATTGACAGACGGCTTTTCTTCCCTTATCAGCGGAGCGATTGGCAAAAAAACTATTGTCTTGAAGTTTTTTTTTTTTTTGGTGAAATTTACGCCATCATCGACCAACAAGACTGCTGAGCTCTCACCACAGAACTGCCAGCTTTCGTACCCGAGAACACGTCTGTTTGTGCTGTGTCTCAAGGAGCTGTCTGCTATCATTGAGGAGGCTGCGAGTTCGTGGCTGTTTCCTATCAGGAGTGCAAAAAGAGGGAGTGTTTTTTCAGAGTGTATTATCTATCAGGAGGTCAGCAGGTGTTTGTGATTCGAAGAGTGTGCAAACCGTTTGGAAGTGCTGGAAGTTTCGGGTATCTTACAATTGTGCGGACTGTTTCGGATTGAAAGAGTGGGACTCTATCTACGCCAATGTCGGACCTACTACGATCACCACTGTTTCCTCTGGAGGTGTTGTCCAACGACACAGTTGTGAAGCTGCCATCGCAGCCGAGCGCGGAGTCGGCGTCGGTCAAGATGTATCTGATCATGGCGGAGCCGAACCTGTTTGTGGAGGGATTTTCTGCGACAGAGACAGAGAGCAGGCCGCCAACGATTCTGCGTGGTTGTCTTTTCATTCGGATACTGAAGCCGGTGAAGATCAAGTCGATCACGCTGAAGTTGACGGGCATCTCGCGCACGGACTGGCCTGAGGGCATTCCGCCGCGCAAGACGGAGCACATGGAGCAGAACACGCTGATCCAGCACACATGGCCGTTTTTCTACCACATGAACAGCTACGATTGCACCGAGACGAGCCGCAACAACGCGGACCTGTTTGTATCGAAAGGGGAAGCAGACAGCGAGCTGTCTGGCTTTAGTCTGGACGGGACGCTGTCTCCCGTGACGAGTGCTCTGGACTCGATTGTGGAGCTGAACCCGGTGAAGTCGCCGAATCCGCTGTCGATGGTGTTGAAGAGCAAGAAGACCAGCAATTCGTCGCCGCGACTAGGTCTGTTTGGGCAGATCTCTCACCAGGACACGGACGTGAGCTCGATCCGGTCGTCGACGCCAACGCCCGTGGACGACAAGCTGTTTATTCCGGGCGACTACATCTACTCGTTCGAGCAGCCGATTCCGGCGTCGATCCCCGAGACGACCAACGTGACGTTTGGGTCGGTGAGCTACACGCTGGATGCGTACCTGGAGCGGAGCGGGGCGTTCAAGTCGAGCTTGAGCGCGAAGCGGACGGTGAACATTGTGCGGTCGCCGTCGCAGGACTCGAGCGAGGAGAGCGAGCCGATTGTGATCTCGCGCGACTGGGAGGACCAGCTGAACTACGAGATTGTGATTTCGTCGAAACAGGTGCTGCTGAACTCGTACCTGCCGATCACGTTCCGGTTGACTCCTCTGGACAAGATCAAGATCCACCGTTTGGCGATCTATTTCACCGAGCATCTGGAGTACTACTGCAAGAACAAGAAGGTGCACCGCACGGAGCCGCCAAAGAAGTATCTGTTGCTCGAGCACAAGCCTCCGGAGTCGGAGGACAACCTGCTGGCGCTGGACGGCGGCGACGAGATCACTGCGCGCGAGTTTGAGTTCCAGGTGTACGTTCCGGAGCGGCTGAGCGAGCGTCATCGGCTGCACCCAGACACTTCGTTTGAGGACATTCAGTCTCATCATTGGATCAAGATCTGCATCCGGATCTCGAAGTCTGCTCCGACGGCCGAGGATCCCAAGAAGCGCAAGCATTTCGAGTTATCGATCGACTCGCCGATCCATCTGGTGTCGCCGCTGTGTGTTCACGCCAACACGCTGCTGCCGTCGTACATCGAGCAAGTATCCGGCACTCCGGTGGCGCGTTCTGGCGGCCGCAACCCCTCGATCGACCTGCTGATGTCGCCGAAACACAACACACACCTGGAGTCCAACAAGTACAAGCCCGATGCCAACACTCCGATCGAGCTGAAGTCGCCGCAGGCGAAGCCGTTTTCGCCGGTTGCGTCGCCGGAGCTGGACGCGTTGAGCCCGGAGTTGCGTGCGAGTCCGCAGCTGCGTGCTCCGCCGCCTCCGCCGTTCAGCTACGATGCTCCGCCGCCGAACTTTGACGAGACGGCGCGCGACCAGCCGCCGCCGTACAGCGAGATTGTTGGCGGGTCCACCGAGACGCTGGATGCGGTGGACCCACTGGATGCGGTGGACCCGCTGGCTCCGGCGGCTCCAGTGGCTCCGGTGGCTCCGGTGGCTCCTCAGCCGCGGCGGGCACGCATTGATCGAACGCGCGAGCTGATGGAGATGGACAGCGACGATTTGGCCGGCAACTTCAAGCTGCGAGTGACTCCGATCCGGTCGCGGTCTGTTTCGAGGTCGCGGAGCCAGGTTCGGTCGAAGTCGCCGCCGCTTTTCACGCAGAGCGGGTCGAAGTCGCGGGTTGCAACGTCGCTGCTTCCTGGCGGGTCGTTTGTGAGCTCTTCGTCGTCGTCGAACGCGATCGACGCGACGCTGGCGGAGGCCATTGCTTTGGAAAAGAGTCCCATGGAGACTCCCAAGGCGTCTCCAAAGGCGTCTTCAACGGCGTCTCCAGAGGATTCGCCAAAGGAGTCGCCAAAGGAGTCTCCTGTGCGGTCGCCGGCTCAAACTCCGCCTGGGTCGGCGTTCTCGTCGACGGAGTCGCTGCCGGAGTCGATGACGTCGTATGACCCGACGCTGAGGAAGCCGCTGTTGTCGCAGGACTCGCGCAACAACTCTGTCATTGAGCATGCGCCGGGCATGACTCGCAGCGTGACGGACCTGTCTGTGAATCCAGAGCACGGGTCGGTGGATATTACGGCGATGCTCGGGACCTCGGTGAGCGGGGCTGGTGCCGGGGCGTATTTGCGGGACGAGTCGATTTGGCATCCGTTCAATCTGACGGCGACAGGGGCGCCTGTTTCACATCGGATCCTGAATCCAAGGGCTCCCGGTGGAGTGAACCAGGAGTATTCGATGGTGGAGGCAAGGGGGACAGGCCGGCATTTGAGTTTTGGAGTGGAGCCGGTGCTGTCGTTGTTGTCCAAGAGGGAGGAGGAAATGGCTGGTGTGACTGGCGAGCGAAGCGAGTCAGTCGTGGAGCTTGAAGGGAACACAGACTAGCGACGAGCGCAGCGAGTTGCTTTGCTTGCGATTTTAACAGTGAGAGTAGCTGTGGAAGATCTACGAGCGAAGCGAGTGACGAGTGATTCATGAGCGAGGACACGGACAACTGCTGATCTGATTGATTGATGATTGATGATTGAATGGTGATTGTCAAATGATTGATGAGTGATTGGAAATCTGAATCACTGAATCACTGAATCAAGATTACGAGCGAAGCGAGTTGTGAGTGACAACGGGTGACTACGGGTGACTGACTGACTGACTCGCTGCGCTCATCGCTTTGCTTGCGATTCCAATAGTGAGACTACATCTGTTTTTGACTGTGGTAGTATCAGTTCGCTCGTCATTGGAATTTCTACTCTCGTCCGTTCGTTCTCTTGTTCGCATTGCTCCTGGACAGTGGAGTGATGTCCTGCAGTCGCACGCATCAGCCCAAAATGTAATAGATGTGACGAATGACTAGTGAGTGTATTGGTTGAATACTTCAATAGAGTAGGTTGATGCACGACCGAGTGGAATTGAGTACCAAGTGGAACTGAGTGGTACTGAGTGAATCCACCAAAAAGAATGAGGGGGGAAAGTTCAACTGTAAAGTCAGAGCGTGAGTGAGTGAGATCGAGTAAGTGTACAAGTGATCAAGCTCGTCGAATTGTTCTATTGAGCATAAATATAATACAGTACAGTGCTGGAATGAGAGTGAGACGTCCGAAGCGAGGCATATCGGAGGAAATGCAACGTCTGAGGCTGTATAACTGTAAAGTCCGAGCGAAGCGAGTGATGGGTGAGCGATTAATGCACCATCGCAGCTGCTCGGTGACCTTTCACGACTCACTCACTCATTCACTGGCTACGCTCGCTCGCTCGTTCGCTCGTTCGCTCGTTCGCTCGTTCGCTCGCTCAACTCAAACTCGTAATCTTCCTCTGCAACTCATTCACATCATACTTGAAATGCTTTGTAATACTCTTTGACCCACTGTCCATCGTCAAACTAGTATAGAAAACACGGTACGCTGGAACGAGCATCTTGTTGATATCCTGGAACAGCTGTCTCTTGAAAAACGCAGGAAGCCGCTTGGCCTGCATCTTTTTCAAATTATCGTCAAACGTCTTGTTGAATTCGTCAATCATCTTGCCGAGCTCTTTCGACGTCAGGTTCAACGCTGAGCCCTGTTTTGTCGACGCCTGCATCAACCGTGTCGTCATGCGTGTCCACTCGCTGGTGGCCTTTTCCATTGCTTTCTTCTTGAGTCTTTCGAGTCGTTGTGTTCCTGTCTGTCCGAGAATCTGTTTGAGCAACTGACTGTTGTCAAGCAAGTTTTGCAACCCGTCGAGGTTGAATAGCAAGAAAATCCCAAGATCTTCGTCGTTCATCTTTGGCTTATACTTGTTCACCAGATTGAAGTAGTTGTACTCGAGCAAGTCGCCGTAGTAGACGCTCAACATGTAGTTTTCGTCGCCAGAGCCCGTTTTCACCTCTTGGAACCCGGGAGGACGTGCTGTTGGCAGCCAACTGCCGAACGACATGGTAGAAATCATCTCGAGCTGATACGCGTAGAAATTCGTGAGCTTGTTCGTTCTCGAAACGAGCGACATAAAAGTGTTGTTGAGGGTTTCGCTCACGTGCTCGCCCACAACGAGCTCCGAATACGCCTTGTCGATGTACCTGAACGAGTTCTGGAACACGGTCTGTGCCTGGGCCGTTGAACTCGAAACAAGCTCCAACAGCTGTTTGGGCGTGTTGACGTTGAGACGTTGGATCGCCGACACAACCGCGACAGTTCCCTGATTCAACTCAAAGTACATCGTTCCATAGGAGTACTTGTGAGACTCGACAAAAGTGGAGAACCTCTTGTGTTCTGCCAAAAACAGCTCCACAGCCGGCGTGAAGATCTCGTACAAGAGCTGGTTGATCTCGCCAAAATCGTCGAGAAGTTTCGACAGGAACCGCGGCTCGCTGGCAATCAGGCTCTCGAGACGCTCGCAGTAGCTCACAAAGTACCGCGAGTTCTTGTCGCCGTCGTACATGTAGTTCTGGTCCTTGACGAGCGAGGGGAGCTCGACGCCTTTGGCCTTGAGCATCGCTGTGTTGAAGTTGGCGCGTTCCTGGACGAGGGTGTCTGTGAGATCGCGTCGCCGGTGCTGTTTCATGAAATCGTAGATCGACTTCAACTGCCGCGCAATTGAGTCCTCTTGTTCGCCGTACTCGTTGTTGTTGGCACGGAGGTTGCTGTCGAGCCGCTTCAACTTGTTGATGAACTCAAACTTGAGCGTCACTTCCGCGTCCCGGATCGAGCTCTCGAGCCCCTTGCGCAGTCCTTCAAACCCGGACAGGTCACGTGCCTCGAGCTCGCGCTGGATGTCCTGGTACTTGTTGACGGTGCGGCAGTAGGACGCGATCTGAGCCGGCGAGTTGAGGTCCGAATACGTGTGCAGAGACTTGTCCAGATTGCGGATTTCCTGGGCGTAGTCCTTGATGTTTTCCACGAGTTTGAACGTGGATTGGAAGTTGCGCTGCTGGAGCCGCAGCCGGTTGATTTTCAGCATCAGCGGGTCGATCGACTTGATGGCCGTGGCGTTTTGGCTCGAGATCCCATACAGTTTTGCCGACACTCTGGTGGTCAATTCGTCTGTGAGCCGCAGGTTTTCGTCCAGGACCGACAGGTCCGCCTCGTCGACGTCGATCACCACCTGGTCCAGCGACGCGTCGGGCATTGTGTTTTGGAGGGGGCGAGTAGAAAAGAAGACAACAGGGCAAACAAAAGACAAAATAAAAACACACAAAAACACTTGTACATGATGTGTTTTTCAGTTTTTGCTTGTCGACTGACTCGGCGTTGTGTCGACGCGGTCTTGAGAAGCTCTTTGCGTCGACACGTCGCCGAGATTTTTTTTTTTTCTTGAAAATTTTCACTCTTTCGAGCTTCTCTGCCGTATAAATAGCTGCAAAGTTCGCACTCTTTTGCTGAAACTTTACTCTTTCCAAAACTATGGCGCCTCGACAGAATGTCGCTCCGTAGCCGTCGGAAGCCGGACCGTGGAAGAACGCGTGGCCTGCGTTTTGCTGGGCCACACGCCAGCCACGGCGCCGGCCCCGGCGGCCAGTTGGACCGTCGCTGTCTTGGTGCGTAGACAGAACCAAGCACCTTATTTCGCTAACACTAGATTCATACGCCATAATTTAGAGTTTGATAGTAGAAAGGTGTACATTCATTGGCGAATCACGAGCGAAGCGAGTGGTTCGTCAGGCAGGACGCATATGACGAGCGAGGCAAGAACGCAAATGACGAGCGAAGTCGTTGAGTCATTGATTTATGGAGTTATCGAGTTGAGTTACTCAGTCACTCAGTAGTTTGGTAATTCAGTAACTGACACTCAGTCACTGCGTGGCTGTCTCCTCATCGCTAGCTTCGCCTGTAATTCGCTAGGCAAGACGCAAATGATCATAACCCTTCTCTCGTGATGGTAATTTACAATTGATAACTTAGAGTTTAAAAGTAGAAAGGTGTACATTCATTGACGAATCACCCACTTCGCTCGTGATTCGCCACTACTGGTGGCACTGCAAGTGCTTCGCTCGTACTACGTGCTAAGTCTGTTCACGAGCGAAGCAAGTAGTTTGTCTGCACATTACTCGTTTCGCTCGTAATTTCTCTGTCGCTCTGCTCGCGGTTTGTCTGTCGCTTCACTAGTGGTTTGTCTGTCGCTTCACTCGCTTCACTCATCACTCGCTTCGCTCGTGATTCGCTTCGCTACGACTGACTCCTCCCCCCCATCATCCCCGTCGAATTCCTATACCAATGCTTCAAAAAAACAAAACCCCATCGTTAGTATTGCAACTCTCGACCCCAGCCGGAGCAGTTTTTGCGCGGTAGAACTCACTTGCAACGGCGAACCGCCAGAGTTGGCCAAAACAGACTTGAACTTGCGGTGGCCCAACGGCTGCGGGAACAGATCGTGCTGGACAAGCTTGGCCAGGTCCCACTCGATCGCGTCCTCGGTCTTGTAGCACCAGAAGATGAACCCTTGTGTCTGGCTGAACAGGTCCAGCTGCGCCTCCACCAGCTTGCGAACGTTGATTCGGTCGGTGAGCGTCCACTTGTTGATGTCGTTGGCGTACTCGCAGGTGCCGAGTTTGTTGGACGTCTGGAACGTTCCGTCGTAGCGGGCTCCACGCCCGACGCCGTTCAGCCAACGTGCACAGTCGGTGATGGCCGCGGCCCACTCTCCCACCACCTTCATCTTGGCCTCCTTCATGATTGTCTCTGTGAAAACCTTGAGCGACGCAATGTGCTGGTCGATCGTCTGCGCGAGCTGTCCCACGTCAAACACCTCGTACCGGTGGTGATCGATCACCATGTTGTAGTATCTCCCCTGGTAATGGGTAGTGTTAGTAGCGTGTGTTGGGTTGTCTGTGCCGGCGAGCAGCCCGCACAGCTCGCGCTGCTCGCGCTGCTCGCACAGCTCAATGCTGCTGGTATGGCTCACCTTGCCGTTCATCTTGTCCTCCCAGTATCCGGGCGTCATGAAAGCGTCGTGGAAAGAGATGTAGTTCTGGCTGTTTAGATAGCGCATCTGCGTGTAGCTGTTGACGTAGAACTCCTCGAGCTTGGCCATGCTGAGCCGCGGCCCGAGCGGCTCGTTCAGCACCTGGATCGCAGACACAACGTCGTAGTACTCCGGCCCGCCGTACTTGGCCATGATGTAGTAGAGAATCTCGAGCGTGAGGCTTACGTAAGCCGGGTTTGTCTGCCAGTCGACGCTGTCGCGGAGCCCCGAGTTGTCGAACCCGTTCTGCGACCCGGGCGACCCGTGCAGATCGATCCACACCCACAGTCCGTACTTGCGGGCCCACGCGATCGCCTTGTCGAGGTACTCCTCCTGGCCGAAGCAGTACGGGTCGCTCTTGAGGTGTGCAAACGCCCAGTATCCGATCGGGAAACGCACCGTGTTGAACCCCCATTCCTTGATCTTGCGGAAGTCCTCCTCCACGATCCACGTGTCCCAGTGCTGTTTGAGCCGGCGGTGGCACTCGCTGGTCCCGAGCACCTTGCAGTAGTGGTACTCGTCCACGGGGGTCCTGGCCTCGCTGCCGTCGGGCGACGCCGCGGCAAACAGCGACGGCGAGATGTACGGCTCCGTGACGGTCCACCCGCCGAGGTTGACTCCGTACACTTTCTGGGTGTTGTAGTCGAACAGCGGCTCGCTCAGAGCGCTGGTGTCTTTGTTTTCTCTTTTTGTGTGTGCTCGTTTGCGCAGGTGTTCGCGCATTGACGGCGACCACTCCACGTCCGGGTGCTGCGGATTCACTGGGTCCGGGTGGTTTGCATCCAGTGGATCCACGAACGCTGCGTTGGTGGTGCTGGCGCTAAGCAGTGCGGCCACCAGCACGCCGAGTGCTGTTGTCCAGGATCGCATGTTGTTGTTGCTGGATGAGTGTTTGTAAGAGTGTTTGGAACGGAGCGCAAAGAAAAATGTGCCACGTCCGTGTTGTTTGGTGGTGGTGAGAAGGAGGAGTGGAGGGGAGGAGTGGAGAGAAGCGCTGGGTGTTGATATCTGGGGAATTTCCCGATTCGCGAGCGAGCGAACGAAGCGGCCGAAGCGAGCTTCGCGAACTGACCGAAGTGAGCGCAGCGAACGAAGCGAAGTGACTGATCACGAGCGAAGCGAGTGATCAGGCTAGAGAGTAATGACGAGCGAAGCGGGTCATTGAGTGAGCGGTTCATCATGAGAGTGCTCGTTTGTCAAGTCAAATGAATAATACTGTCTTTGGTTGTAGAAAAAAAATGGTGGCAGAATTGAATTTGGTAGCAAGTGACGAGCAAGTGAAGTGACGAGCGAAGCGAGTCGCGAGTGCGTAGACAAGCATGACTTGAGTGCGTAGACAAGCTCGACTGGAGTGAGTTGACAAGCTCGACTGGAGTGTGTTGACAAGCTCGACTGGAGTGTGTTGACAAGCTTTCGAAAAGTGTATATGTACACTTTCTCAGATAATCGAGCGAAACGAGTCGTGAGTGAGTGAGTGAGTGAGTGAGTCATGAGTGAGTAAGCTCGGAGTGAGTGAGTGGGTGCAAGATCTAGAGAATGAGTGGGTGAACTAGGGGTAAGTCAATGACCGTTTGAAGAAGAGAATAACTAACTACGTCTATAGCTTCGTTCATAGTCAAGCTTTGCTCATTTTTCGAGCTTCGCTCGACTATAGAAAAAAAAGCACTCCCTTATTAACTTGCCTTATCGTACAATCATCTATTGATGACAACCGAAGCGAGTCGTAAGTGAGTAGCCACACGAGTGAGTAGACACGCGAGTGAGTAGCCAAGCTGTGTTATTCACATACCTATCATTTACACAAGCTCTCTTGTTCAATTACCTATCATGTAGTGAGCGCGAATTGACTAAAGACGAGCAAAGCCTTCTAGAAGGGGTCAGACTCTTTTCGCTCGTCATTGGGTGAGTATCCGAGTCTGACATAGCCTGTCATAGTTTTGAAGACACTAGCTGAAATGACTTTCTTCGTTCTTCGTGAAGGCGGTCGTCTAACAGCCTGCTGCCAAGTTATCACACCTCGCACCTACGGAGTTGGGCAGTGATGAGCTCACGACGAGCGAAGCGGGTGGTTATGCGTTGATGAGTGTTGCTCAGTGTTGCTGATTATTGAGTAAATGAGTGTTGAGTCGACCCAAGAGTGATAGTTTCTAGAGAATCGTCTGGTATGTACATAGCGAGTGACTTGCAAAGTGAAGAACGTGAGCGAGTCGCGAGAGTCGAGAGAGCGGAAAGATTCGAATGACGAGCAAAGCGAGTTGGCTTGGCTTTGTTCTCTATAGTCGAGCGAAGCTAGACAAATTCTCTATACCCGAGCTTCGGCCGAGCCTCGCTCGAATATAGAGAATTTGGCAACTCACGACTCGCTTCGCTCGTCGTCGCTTCGCTCGTGATCAACTCAAGATACGCTCATACCCCACCCCACAATCAACATTCCAAACAAACGCATCCCTCAACGAGCCCTCCAAATACCCCCCAATCACGTCACCCCGGAACAAAACCCCCCCTTCTCCAACAGCCCTCTCCAGCAGCGCCAACGCAGGCTCCGTCCGACTCGTCTCCATCTCCACCACACGCCCCTTGTCCACCTCCATCGCCACGTGCAGCCCTTCGTGCTGGAACACAAGCTCGAACCGCGGTGTCTTTGCAAACATCCACTCCCACGACTCGAGCTGCGCCACAGTCTCGTGCACCGCCCCCGGCAGCTGCGCCACGTCGTCCAGCTTCAACACCCAGCAACACCGACCGTCCACCTCGCACACCGTGAGATTGTCAAACGTGCCAGGGGCCACCGCCTCGCGCTTCAGTCCGTGCTCCCCTACAAACGCGCTCACGGCACAGTGCGAGAAAACGTCCCGATCGACGCCCGTGTTCTCGACAGGACTCGGGATCGACGCCGTCGCTCGGTCGCTGATCGAGTTGCGTCTCTCGGGACTCAACCGCAGCAGTTTCGACAACTGCTGCAGATCAGAGTCCAGAAGCATCGTTCCGTGGTGCAAAGACCGGCCCCGCGAGATCTGGAACGCCGACCCGCTCACCTTCCGTCCCGAAACTGCACTCACAATGTCCCCTTTCTCGTTCGTTGTCAGTGCGCTCTGTGGCAGCGAACGGCCCTCGAAAGACCGCCCCACCAGCTCGTTCAGGCGCGCGTTCAGCAGCGACGAAAACCCAACACGGTCGAACGCGTTCTTGCTCGTGATGTACGAGAAGTTCACGTTCCCGAGGTCGTGAACCACCGTGCCTCCTCCGCTGAACCGTCTGAGCACAGGAACACCCAGAATCGCAGCCAACCGCAGGTTCACCTCCTTGTAAGGGTTCTGGTTCTTGCCGATCACAACGCACGGAGCATTCCGGTACATCGTCAGCCGCCTTGCCGAGGTAGCCTGCTGCGGATTCGGCACCTGATCGTAGATGTACTTCTCGATGCTGAGGTTGAGTCTTGGGTTCTGGAACCGCGATACCACCACCAGCGGCAGCTCCGTCGCGGCGATCTCGTCCAGGCGGATGTTCCGCGGTGCACACGACCGCGCCACGTCGTTGGCGTACAGAAACTCGGTGAACCTGTGGAAACTCACTGGATCAAACGAGCTCGGCAGATCTGTGTGCTGCGGTTGCGCCGCCTGTGCGCCGTTCTCGTTGAAACTGGCGTCGTTCTGGAACTTGCGGATGAAATCTTCGGTACTCATGGTCACCGGTCCCGACTGGGGCACCGATTCGGGCACCGATTCGGGCACCGACTGGGGCGGCGCAGCAGCCTGCTGAGCCATTTGTGCACGGATCAGACTCTCTTCAGAGTCATCGAGCCACTTGATCTCGGACAGTCCAAAGGGATCTGCGGGGTCTGCGGGGTCTGCAGGCTCCGCAGGCTCTGCACCATCGGTGGCGACGTGGAAGAAACCTTCGAGGTTCGGGTCGTTATCGAGAGACTCTTTCAACGCTTCTGGATCGTAGAGATAGTCATCGAACGGAGTTCTCGAGGAAACCGTACGGCGGGGCAGCAACGGCGTTGCCCGCAGGCTGGGCAGCACCGTTGCCCGAGCACACGCGCGGTGCTTGCAGAGGCGTCCGACTGTTGTGCGGACCGAGAGCATCTTCAACAGGGCCAAGTTTGGGCTTGTTATATTCCAACTGAAAAAAATCCAAAAAAAATCAAAAATTCTAATGAAAAATCGCTAAATTTGGCTGAAAAAAAATTAAATCTCTGCTTTGGTCAACCACGATGGAAACACTCCTCCCAAACCCAGGCCCCACTCCCCCATGGACCGAAAGAACCCGATCGAACATCTCTTGCTCTCCCGCTGCTCCAAGTTCCACAACGACGGGGAAATCCTCAGTTTGCTCGAGAGCAGATACTCCGTGAGCGGCGACCAGAAGAACTTTCTGGTGCTCAAGGCCACAGACGGAGGCATCTCGAGGTCACAGGTGAAAAAGTCCAAGAAAAAACTCAAGGAAAAGAGCCTGCTGGGGGCATTGCAGCAGCAGAACGCGTCGGAGCCCACCAACAAGTTCAATCCGCTGCGCACACGAAACGAGTTCAAGGACTTTGTCGCTGGGAGTCTCAAATACCAGGACCAGCTGGTGCGCAAGATCAAAGTCATGGCCAAGAAAGACCGCGGGCTGCTTGGCAGCGTCAAGGACCTCGCAGACCTCAAGATCGCCAAGGAACTCGTCCGCTTCGAGCACTTCCTCGAGATGAACCGGTTGTGGAACCAGTACATCAGCGAACTTCTCGGCCCCAGCAGCAACGTGGGCGTCCTCACCAACAAGCTGTCCACGAGCGAGCTAATCGGCGCTTATGTCGAGGTGTGCGAGAGCGCGGTCGCCCACAACGTCGGCGTGTGTGGCATCGTTGTGTGGGAGTCGCAGTACAATTTTGTTCTGGTGGTTCCCCGTGCAGACGGCTGGAAAGGCGACATTTCGATGCAGGAACCCGAGTACACGATCAAGGAGCGACTTGGTGGTTTGCGGCTGGTTTGCAAGAAAAACTCGCGTTTCAAGGTCCGGGTCGGGCAGGAACAGGACGGGCCTGGCATGCTCGAGTTCGAGATCGTCGGCAACAGACTGCTGGTCAAGAGCACCGACAGGGCAAACCGTCGTTTCAAAAACCACTCGGTCAAGGACATATCCGTTTGAACACAACGAGCAGCGCGACAAACTTGTGGTTGTGTCTGTGTTACCCGGCCCGCTCTACAAAAAGTAAGAAAATAATATAATAAAAAAAAAACTTACAACACAAACTGTAAAAAGAAAATGACTAAAACCCTCTTTTGTTTGTTTATCTTCCTCAGCACCGCTACAAGTCCGCATCATTAGCCACGCTGTCCCACTCGTCAACAGACCCGTCCACATGCTTAGAAGCGCATTTTCCGTCGTGCGCAGCAGCGGGCCAATAAAACCCAACACCGCTTTTGTGGGGGGCAAATCTTTTATTAGATGGCAATCGAGCTCATCAAATTCATCTGCTGACCGCACATCAAACACCAAACAGAAACCGAGCCATCTTTTAGACCAGAAGAAGCCTCAAAAGGCCAAGAAGGGATTCAGTTCGCTTGAAAAAGTCCCTAGTAACAAGACTCTCAAGCCTAAAGACGTGCTGCTGGACTCGCTGTTTCAAGGCTACAAACCCCTGACAGTGCCATTGAAGCCGCCTTCCAAACAACCTGCGGCAGTGGTTTATGTCGAGTTTTTCGACAGCACCGAACAGCGGCCGGTGGACGGCTTCACAGAGTCGGCAGACGATATCGAGTCGATGGAGTCTCTCTTGATGGAGGACCGTAACACCTCCAGATATGAGTTTTCCAAGTACAGTTTCAACCAGGACATTGAAGTTCAAAGCGATTACGACAAAGCAACAGGCAATTCCGACACCGGCCGCAGCCGTCGCCAGGCCAGTTCCAAGACAAATGCAGACGGTACTACCGATAGTCAATATCTCTCCAAAAATGTGTCGAAACGTTTCCGGAAACGGTCCGGCAATGTGGGAAGAAAGCGTGTTGTTTTCAAAAAGAACGAATGAGATGATTTATCGCTGTATTTTTCCTTTTAATATGGGGTTTCGTCGTTGGTTATTTTTGTTTTGCTGCATTTGATTAGAGGTTTGTCAGACCAGGGTAAGCGGTCATCTTGTATATAAGTTAATATTAAGGCTAATGAAACTGATGTGAATGACGAGAGACGAGCGAATGACGAGCGAAGCGAGTCATTCGTGAGCAAAGATGGACGAGGTCTTTAGTGAGCAAACATGTACGAGGTCTTTAGTGAGCAAAGATGTACGAAGACTTTCGCGAGCAAAGACGTACGAAGCCTGTCATTCGTGAGCTTAGACATATGGAACTGATGTGAACGTCTCTCTTCGCTCGTCATTTGTGAGCACACCTCGCAAAAACAAGGTCCACCCACTCCAGCACTCTTCAAGATCTGCTGATTTCTTTTGCCGGTCACGTGATGTCTAGCACGTGACTTCCAGATCAGATAACAAGACAAAAAAAAAAAAAAGATAAATAAGTATCGGTAACATTTTGTTTCCTAGTCCTCCTTTGATCCATTGTGATGCCGATCCAACGAATACCCCACCACGATGCAAACTCGATCATTTCCTCGAGCTCGCTGTTCTCACCTGTGAGCGTCGTGAAGGAGCTTGTTGAAAACGCAATCGACGCGACAACACTCATGAACAACCCCCAGATTTACATTGAAGTTGACAGTGCGACAGCGGGATTAGACCACATTCTGGTCAAAGACAACGGTACGGGGGTCATTGAGGCGGATCGTGGCTTAATGTGTCTCAATTGCACGACGTCCAAAATCAAAACGTGGTCGGATGTGCAGAACGGCATACTGACTTGCGGATTTAGAGGAGAAGCCTTGTTTTTCATCAGTCAACTAGCTGGTCTATTGGAGATAACAACAAGATGTACTTCTGATGTCACTGGAAAACGCTGGCAAGTCAACACCAATGGGATTCCTTCCAAAGTGCCAGAAACAGTCGCCACTCCGGTGGGCACCTCTATCAAAGTGAAACGTCTATACCATCGAACTCCGGTGAGAAAGAAAGTGATGAAGAAGCAATCAAGGAAAAACCTCGACGAAATCATTGATCTCATCACCTCGTACGCTGTCATCTGGCGGTCTATCCGATTCCACCTCAGACTCGTGAAGCTTCTGCCAAATGGACAGGTCTCGCCTGACAGAACCGATATCGTGCTCGCGAGCCAGATACCGAAAAGAAAACTGGTGTCCAATGTCCTGAAAGTAAGGTCGAACGACTTGTTTTTCGAGGTCAACGGGACTTTGCAAGACTCTGCTGTCACAGCTGGCCTACTGTTTCCGAAAATGCGTGCTCAGGATGAAACCCTCCCCAAACGCACTCTTCGAGTCGTGGCCGTGAACAACAGACTTCTCGATGCAAGGTTCGGATTCGGCAAGTGTCTTTCGAAACTCGTCAACGAGTCTTATGCGGGAAACGGTCTATTATCCCCACGAGTCTGGGCTGTGGAACTCCACCTCCCTGCAAATGAAGTGGACGCGAACATTGAGCCTCAGAAAACAGACGTGATGCTGCATGACACGGAACGGTTGTTGCCAAAACTGAAGGAATATTTGGAGGCCCTTGTGGCCGAAAACCACAACATTGCAAAACAACAGCCAGTCTCAACGGCAGCTCTCTCACCAGTTATCACAGGCGATGAACCAATCGAAATAACCCAGCCCAGCAGTTTTTCTGCGATTTCGACAAACTCCAGTGCCGTTTTCTCCACACACGAACTGGAGGACTCCGACGATGTTCTGGAGATCCACACTTACGAGCCCCCGCCAAAACCAACCACCACGTTCACCACCCCTGCCAGTGTAAGGACACTCCGTGCTCCCGCTCCCGCTCTCGGAGCACGGAGTGAAAACACACTGAACGAGCTGGTACAACTCGAGTTCCAAGAATCTCCTCGGGAAAAAAGAAGAAGGATCGTTTTGGGTGAACTTCAGTGGATTATCAGGGAAGGTGTACCCTCAAGAAACCTTTTGAAAGCGGTTTTGCAATTGGGATCAGACAAAAGCAAGACATTAGATAGTCTGAAGCCCAAGATAACTCCATCTGGGTGGTATTCGTTTGTTTGAGCGATGAGTGAGTCTTGCGGTTTCAAGCGAACAATGTGAGCCAAAGAGTTCAAGGGCCAAACCGAGCGACTCGCTCGACTCCTCAATTGTGAGCGTTGACGACTATTAATCCACCAACAGACTACAAAACACTCGTTTCCGAATCGAGGTGCTTCTCGCTCACGACTCGTTCCGCTCGTCAGTACCCTGTATTATCAAAATTAGTGTATCATTACAGTACAAATGAGGAAATCTAAGTACAAATTCCACTGGAAAATGGCTGTGTTTGTTTGTTTTTCTGGTGTCAACGGTGATTCCGGGCAACACAGTATGCGTCCTGAACCTCTATGGCTTCGTAGATTCCTTCTAGCTTGGCCCAGATTCTGTACTCGTGCTCATAGATGTTTTCCACGACTTCTGTCTCGACAATTCTCTCGGGCTCTGCAAGATCCATTCTCACGTACGTCAGCTTGAAAGGAGGGTGACCAACAAACCGGAAAATTATCTCAACGTTGTCACCTTCATGAATGTCCTCCTCTATCTCGTCGCCTTGGGAAATCTCCACAGACGGCAAATCATAGATCTTGGCATTCAAATCAGGTCTCACATTGACCAAAGACCCTGAACTAGAGGCAGTGTAGTTCACAAGACAGTTCTTCGACGATGAATCGGACAAGGCCAGCACAGACATAGTGCCCTCAGCTGAAGCGCGCCTCTTGAAGTAGTTGGAACTGACTTCCACCCTTTGTTTTCTGTTGTTGAACTCGTAATAAACAGTGAACGGAGGCATTCCAGACAACAGGTACGAGATATGGTCGCCGACACAGTAGTAGTTGGAATCCAGCTCGTTCACTTGCTTTGGAAGCTGATTATCTGAAGTCATTGAGTCGTCTATCAGGTGTCTAATCTTTGGCACATCGTTCACTTGGATCACCACTTCTTCTTTCTCAAAATCGCTTGACAAACATCCGTTTCCATCTCTCACCTCGACGATGGAAACCGAGTGTGACCCGATTCTCAGTTTCTCATACACAGCAAGAAGGTCCACTTTGTGTGTCTGGATGTTCTTCAAGTCCAATGTCTCGTGCCTGTCCTCTTGCTCGTGATAAATGGCCAGTTGAACGTCGAATGGAACTTCTCCACTAAGTGCAATTGGAATCGGTTGCAGCAGGTCGCGATTACCGATCGAAGAGACACACGTTTGATAGTGGTCTTTTCTGTTGACAAATCTCGCACTTGGCAAAGGGGACACTGTATGCTCAATCTTGATGTAGTCAAACGTATACTTGTTGTTTCTGACCAAGTCATTCAAAATTTCCGTCGTGTAAATCGAATCGTAGATTCCTTTGATCACGTACTCGTAATCCCCGCTCTCGCTGGTCTTTGGATGGATGGCAAAGTTCTTGTTTGAAAGTTGCTCAGTCTTGTCCTCGATCAACCCGGACGGGAACTTGATGGAGTATTCAATCACAAACGGAGGCACACCCGTGGCTTTGAAGTCGATGGACGAAGCCGATTTCTCACACAGCTTCTGCTTGATGTAGGTGTTTGGCGACACCTCGGTGAGAAGGTCAGTCTTGACCAGTTGCAAAGATGGTTTTGGCAAGTACGAGGCGGAGATCCTCAGGTTGTTGGAGATTCTTCCAGGACAATCGCCCTGGGTGAACTCTAAGAGCTCGTAGACTCCTTCCTCAACAACAGGGAATCCATCAACCGGGTTGAAGAAACGTAGAAGCTCGATTTTCTCCTTTGCACCGTCCAAAGAGGTGTGTTTGTATTTGAGATCAATCAGACTGCTAGATTCAGCCTTGAGGGGCACAGTCAGTTTGCGTCCTTGAATGAGCTTGAATTGAGCCTCCTTGGTGAAACTTAGATTTGGAACTTCTTTCCTCACATTGATGTGAACCTCTTGACCTCTGAAGTCAATACCGCAATTCGAAGCGTCGGTCACATCTTTCAACGATAGAACGTAGTCTCCGCCTTTATCGAAAGAAGACGTTTGAATGTGCACTTTGTTGTCCATGACGTTGTCCAGTTTGAAAGTCTGAACTTTGTAATCAGGAGAAATCAAATCGTAGGAGATCTTGTAAGGAGCTTTTCCTTCCAGATGTAGTGTGACATTTGCTGCTGCTCCGTTGCAAACGTGGAGCTTCTGAACGTTCGAATCCCTTGTGAAGAACGCCTTAGGTCTCTTTTTGAAGTAGGTCACGTAACGGTGTTCGTGGCGACTGAACGTCACCTGTTTCTTGTAGTACTTGTCACTCAAAGAAAGGAACTCAATTGCGTAGCTTCCTTCGGTGGGCGGTTTGTAGTTGAATTCGTAGACGGTGGAATCGGAACGCAGTGTGCCCACGTCTTTGGTGGTCTCGTGTGGTTCAAGTTTCACCACTTTGTATGCAACTTCAAACGGACCGTTTCCGATAAACTCGAAGTTGAATTTGAATCCAGTAGTTCCAACACAGTTATCCACAATTGGATTCGAGGTGATCGCCACTTCAGGCAGCTTGGCGTGCAAAACGTTCACAGAAGACGACCCGATCCTGCAGGAACAGTACCTCGACAGTGCAGATTCGAGCGCATAAGTACCTGGTTTGTCGGCCAAAATCTGTGCTGGTTTCTTTGGATCAAAAGTCTTGGAGAAAAATTCAGGTTCTGACCCATCAGCTGGAGAGAATTTCATGTTGACTGTGTACGGAGCCTCTGCAGAAGGATAAGCAGGTTGTGTGACTTTGAGGTCTAGAAGTTTCTTGTCGCCCACCAAGATTGGAACAGCGGGTTTGGGGTCAACCAGATGTATCACGGGGATAGGATGCGAGTTCAGCTTGTAGTAGTGATGGCGATCTGGAGGATTAGGAGTGTACTCCACAACGTTTCCGAACCCGTCGATGATCTTGCTGATGGTGAAGATCAAGTCTCCAGACCTGTCTATCTTTCTTGTTGCCAACGGAACATCAATGGATCTGGAGCGGGCCCACGACAGGTCTTTCAAGTCATTGTGCTGGAAGTTGAAGCCTTTGAGACTGCTCTTGCCTGTGTAGAAATCTCTGGATAGCAAAGGCGAGTGGAAATCTGACTCGTCAGGAACGATGATCGAGTTTGGAAGGTTCGAAAGCTCGCCATTGACCTCCTCTTCGTACACGAGAGTCAGCGGCGGGACACCGGTGACGGAGATCGACAAATTTTCGAGCTCGTCGTCAACACAAATATCCTGGATCTTCTCAAACTCGCTGAAGTAAGCCTGGGGACATCTGGGCACAATCAGATCAGACTTGTAGTTGCGAATGTTCTTGGACTTCATGTCCAAAGCCTGTTGGATCTTGTAGTATCCAGGTTCGGAGAACTCCAGCTCCATGTATGAGACCCGGTCGTCGTGGACGTTGCTGTCGAAGTAGCTGCCCGTCATGAATCTCCTGAGCTCTCTCTTGGTGAAGTTGAGGGTTGAGACTTCGTTGTCGAACGTTGTGTGCAGGATTTGCAAAAACTCAAGCTCGCTGGAGGAGTTGTACTTGATCGGGACCTTGATCTTGCTGCGGCGAGACTCGCCGCTGAGACAGAAGTTCTGGCCGAACGGGTTCAGTTTGATGGACGAGTCGGGCAGAAATCTGATGGTCTTTTTACCTTTGAAGTGGGCTGACTGGTCGAGACTGGTGGAGTCGACGTAGTTCTCGGACACGGCGAGCTCTTTCTCTGGGAATGCCTGCTTCAAAAGGGACGAGAAAAAGACCGTCACCGAGAGGTTGAGGTCTAGCGTGAGCAGGCCGGTGATCGCATAGAGCACCAGAATGACGGCGACCGAGAAAAGGGGCCTGAAGGACAGCTTTGGGATCCTGAGCACCGAATTGAGCCACACAATCAGACCGTCGAGAAACATGTACTTGAAGATGAAGTTCCACTCTGGCGAGAGGAAGTTTACCACCACGTTGGCGTGCAGGATTTCACGGAGACCTTCGTTCTTGATCAGGTACAGGTCGTACAGCTTCCAGCCCTGGATCAGCACAAACAGAGACACGATCGACAGCCGTTGAGACGACAGGTCCAGGACCGATTCGGGGATCAGGGGCCTGGGCTGTGCGGGATTTGGTGATTTTGCTGTGCGGGCGCCATCTTGGTGTTTTGGATGCGCCAGCTGCTCTTTTTGCCCGATTGACTGCATATTGCTGGGATGACTTATTCAATCTTGGGGGACAAGAGACAACAACCACTTCATACAAGCACTAACAATACACGCGGCACCGACTAGACTGGGTGTGCGGTTGCGGAGAGATGCGGGAGTGTTTTTTGCGGTACCCGACACGAGTGTGGAGTGGGAGGTTGGTTCGTTTGGGGAGGAGAATGGCATCAGAAGCCCCTTTGTTCAGGGGGAAACAAACAAGAAAAAAAAAAAAAACACAGTAAAAAAACAAAAAAAAAAAAAAAGTTGGTGAGCATGTTCGAATCGTCGTCGCGACAGTCCTACCGACGCGTCGATTAATGACAGGTTGTCAAAAGAGATGATAATTATATGGTAAAAAAATAAAATAAAAAAAGGGTTTGTTTCAACGATATCTACAGCCCTTTCCCCAGCCTGTCTGGAGTCTGGAACGCTTCCAGCGCCTTTCAAGGATCAATTTTGTCACCGTTCTGCCGTCTCTCCGCCATCTCCAGTGCCAGTCACTGCTGCCGCCCCAAAATACCCCGCCCCAAAATACCCCATGGTGAACTTTCGAAAACTGCTCAGCTTCGTGGGCCCCGGCCTCCTCATCACGTGCGCCTACATCGACCCCGGGAACTACAGCACGTCCACGAGCGCGGGCGCGCAGTTTGGCTACATCCACCTGTTCACCATCTTCGTCTCGAACATCTTTGCCGTCATCCTACAGTGTCTGTGCATCAAACTGGGATCGGTGACGGGACTCGATCTTGCTGAAAACTGCCGCAGACACCTCCCGCGCTGGCTCAACCTCTGCGTGTACGTCCTCGCGGAGGTCGCGATCATCTTCACGGACCTGGCCGAGATCGTCGGAACGGCGATATCGCTGTACATCCTGTTTGGCATCGAGCTGCGTGTCGGAATAGTGCTCACGATCCTCGACGTTCTGGCCATCCTGTTTGCCTACAACCCGGACGGCTCGGTCAAGCAGATCCGCAAGTTCGAGCTGTTTGTGGCCGCCATGGTGTTTCTGACGTTTGGCTGTTTCGCCCTGCTGCTGCACAGAGTCGTGGTGCCCGACAAGTGGCAGCTCTTTGCCGGCTACCTGCCGTCCAAAGAGCTGTTCCGGACCAAAAAGGCCATCTACCTCTCGCTGGGCATCATCGGAGCCACCGTGATGCCGCACTCGCTCTACCTGGGCTCCAGCCTGGTCAAGCCAAGGCTGCGCGAGTACGATCTCAAGCACCACTCCGGCGCCGACCTCGACCAGCACTACGTTCCCTCGCTCGCAGCCATCCAGTACTGTCTCAACTACTCGTACACCGAGCTGGTCCTGTCGCTGTGCGTCGTGGCAGTCTTCATCAACTCCGCGATCCTGATCGTGTCCGCAGCAGCGCTCTACCAGAAACCAGAGGCACTCGACGCCGACCTCATCTCGATCTACGGGCTCCTGTGCGAGTACCTCTCCTCTACCGCAGGCCTCATCTTCGCCCTGGCCATGCTCTTCTCCTCGATCGCAGCCGGAATCGTGTGCACCATGTCCGGCTCGCTCGTGTCGGAAGGCATGCTGAACTGGAGGCTCAACCCGTTCGCCAGGCGGCTCGTCACAAGGTCCATCGCGATCCTGCCCTGCATGTTCATGGCGCTCTTTCTCGGCCGCGAGGGAATCGCCCAGATCCTCAACCTGTCGCAAGTGATTCTCTCGCTCATTCTGCCGTTCGTCTCCGCGCCGCTGCTGTATTTCACGGCCAACAAGAGAATCATGCGCGTGGCCGTGGCCCAGCAGTCGTCCGCCGCTCCCACGGAAGCAACGGCCCTCCTCGCACCGGAAACTGCAACCGAGCCAGTCCCGAAACCCACCGTCGTCCACCAGGACTTCTCCAACTCGCTGGCCACCAACATCGCGGGCTTCGCCACCTGGGCCACCATCGGATTCCTCAACATCTACCTGATCGTTCAGTATCTCAGAGGCGAGGACGTGCAGTTTTGACGAGCGAACGACGAGCGAACGACGAGCGAACGACGAGCGAACGACGAGCGAAGCGAGTCGTGAGTGAGGAGTGAGTGAGGAGTGAGTGAGGAGTGAGTGACTCGAGAGTGAGTCGTGATTGAGTCGTGATTGAGTCGAGAGTGAATCGCGAATGAATCGAGAGGAGTCGAGAGGAATCACTAGTGATACACTAGTGACTCCCTAGTGAGTTGTGAGTGAATCATCATTGAGCGTGTCACTGGGAGTTGCTCAAGCCACTCGCTTTGCTTGCTCGCTTGCTTGTAGATTACTCTCATTGACTCGCTTCGCTCGTCAATCTGCTCGCTTGCTTGTAGATTACTCTCAGTCATCACTCGCTTCACTCATCACTCGCTTCGCTCGTGATTCGCTTCGCTCGTGAATATTTAGACAAACTTTTGTAACTCTATACTATTACACTACTGGCATGCTGGCCATCACATCGAAACTGCCCGTACCAACGTTACTCAACTTACCCAGCACAAGACGCGCCGAAGGAGACTCCAACTCTTCTCTGTCGTTGTCCAGAACCGCCTTG
Source organism: Ogataea henricii (assembly GCA_003705115.2). Taxonomy (NCBI): domain Eukaryota; kingdom Fungi; phylum Ascomycota; class Pichiomycetes; order Pichiales; family Pichiaceae; genus Ogataea; species Ogataea henricii. The sequence goes on along the minus strand of PPHT02000039.1, from coordinate 29,342 downwards.
GTCAGGAACTGACACGTGGTTTCGTACGACATCTTGGTGAACGCCGACGTCGACGTGTCGATGCCCTGTCTGTTGAACGCGAGGTACGTTCCCTCACGGGTCATGTAGTCGGCAATCAGGTCCAGGTGTCTCGAGGAGACAGAGATGGCGTACCGGCCGAACACGTTGTTGATCTCGTTCACAATCGTGTTTCTCGCAGCCTCCACTCCGTACGTTCTCAGCACGGCAGCCACGTCGTTCGACCGGATGCCGTTCACGTCGATGAACGCATCGTGGTCCCACATGGCGCCAAAGTTCACACCCTCGGTCACCAGAACCCGCTTGCCCTGTTCCGGCTCGGGACGCAAACATCTCCCGATGCGAGGAACCTCTCTCACAACCACGCTCTTGCAGACCGCCTCGATGATGTTCACCATCAGCAGCTTCTGCGTCTCCGCGCTCAGCTCCAGCTTGAAGTCGCACCACTGTCCGTTCGCGTCGTCAAAGTTGAACTGCGTCACAAAGTTGTGGTTGATCACCACCTCCTGCTGTCTCTGCTTCTCCTCCTTGGTCATGGAGTCTCTGTCGAGGTTGCCAGACGACTTCTTGGCCCGAGCGGCGGCGTCGCCAGCGTCGCTGGCGTCCATCTCAACGTCCGACTCGGAATCAGACTCAGACGAGTCCGACTCCGACTCCGACTCAGAGTCCTCCACCAGGTCCTCGTCCGACTGCTCGGCCTTGCGCATCGTCTCAACCTCCTCGTCGTCCGGACCGTCGTACGAAACAGCCTGCTTCGTGTTGCTGCGCAGCTTGTCGTCGGTCGCGTCGTCGTCGTCGGCACCCGCACCGGCGCCAGACGCCTTGGCGCCCAGCTCGGTCTGCGACTTCGCCACGGCTCTTCCAACCTCCTGCAGGGACTCGGAGCTGGCCTTCTTCTGCTTCTTCACCTCCTTGATGATCGCCGTCTCCAGCGCCTGGATGAACCGCGTCTTCACCACCGTCTCCAGCTCCTGCTTCGTCACGTCGTACTCCGCGTAGTAGTCGCTGCCGTCGAAGAACCGCAGGTTGATCTCGTACGAGCGCGTGGCCTGGGCCTCCATCGGGTTCGCAGTGGTCTCCACCACAGAAACGTCGTCAATGAACTCAGAGAAGCTGATCTTGGTCACAGACTTGCAGAACGCATCCGCAGCATCGTCGTCCACGTCGTCCAGAATCGGCAGCGTCATCTGCGGCGTCTTGATCGACGCCGACGCCGTCATCACAATCTCACGCAAACGAGGAATACCAAGCGTCACGTTCGCCGCTCCGTGGCCGGCAAAGTGGAACGTGTTGAGCGTCATCTGTGTCGACGGCTCACCCACAGACTGCGACGCAATGATTCCCACCGCCTCACCAGGGTCCACGAGCGAACGCATGTACTTGAGTTGCATCAGCGCCTTGAACTTCTTGGCCGTGATGCCGCCCGTCGTCTTGGCCTCCTTGCTCGTCACAAACAGCTCGCCGTTGTTGGCGATGAACGAGTCCAGGTCGGACTCAAACCGGTCCGAGACAGACCCCAGATACTTGGCCGGGTTGTACACCGAGATCGTTGGGTCGTACTTGTCGTCGCCAGACTGCTGCTTCTTGTGCTGCTTCTTCACCTTCTTGTTGTACGAGATCGCCGTCTCCGTGTCCAGGTTCTCGATGCTCGACGGACTGTACTTCTGCAACAGCGAGTTGTAGTTCTCCAAGAAGAACTTGAACTGGTACATGTGCGACTCCTTCGTCACGTCCACAGAGTCTCCTCCGTACAGGAACTGCACCAGCGACCCGTCTGCGTTTCTCACAGAGTTGTCGTACGAAACGTGCACACCTTCGAGCTGCTTCGTCAGACACCGCTGCAGGTACCCAGAGTTGGCCGTCTTGACAGCCGTGTCGATCAGACCCTCACGACCAGCCATGCAGTGGAAGTAGTACTCTTGCGGCCGGATTCCCGAGTAGAAACGGTTCTTGATGTACCCACCGGCACGCGCATCGGTCTCAAACGGCCGGAAGCACGGAAGCGTCTTTCCGGACACCATCACCGGCACACGGCGGCCCTCCAGAGCCTGTTGGCCCAAAAGACACATGATCTGCGACACATTCACGTTCGACCCTTTGGCTCCCGACAGCGCCATCGTCTGCATCGCATTCTTTGGGAACTTCTTCATCGTGCCTTCAGGAACACACTTGCTCACCACTTTCGAGGTGATGGCGTTCACCTTCGACATCGTCATCGCATCCAGGATTCCCAGCTTGCTGTCGTCACGCAGAATCTCCTCCAACCGGTTCAAGAACTCCGGATCGCTCGTGCTCACGCCGTGGTCCAGGTTCGTGGCCTCGGCAGCAGCAACACGGCCAGTGTCAACCGACTCCTTCAGGATGTCCAGTCTCCACTTGTTACCGTCCGCAGTCAACCGAAGATCGTCCATACCACACGTCAGCCCAAGTCTCATGTTGTAGTTGGTGAACAAACGTCCCAGCACAGACAGCGCTTTTCCCGCCACCGCAGGGCCGTAAACCTCGTGCAGAGAGTGGATGATACCGTACTCGGACGAACCGTACTGCGACTTGTCGAGGATACCACACAGCAGCTCGCCGTTGCGGAAAAGCACCTCGTTCTCGTGCGACCCCTCGCCCCAGTACTCGTTCTTGACCTTGTTCTTCGACTTGAGGTTGATGCCCGGCAGATCGCGCGGCTTGATGTTGAGCAGAATCGTCGTGATGATCTGCTTTCCTGTCCACAGGAACTGCGGCTTGTACACGGCCGGCGGAACAGTCACTATCCGAGCACCGGCAGAGTGGCCGTCCTCGGGACGGATGCAGCCGTAGATCAGCTGGTGGTACTCCTCTTTCGTGAAGAAGCTGTCCTTGTTGGTCAGCCAAACACCGGCAGAAATGTGATCCTGGATTAAACCTCTCGCAGGACTTCCCGACGTCGGCGTCAGGTACTGCGAGTCGGTGTTGGCCAGGTTGAAAGCCTCGGCTCTCGCATTCTCGTTCTGCGGGAAGTGCATGTTCATCTCGTCACCGTCAAAGTCGGCGTTGTAGGCATTCGTGTTGGCATAGTGCAGACGCAGGGTCTTTTCTCCCGGCAGAACACGCACCTTGTGACCCATCATCGACGCCTTGTGCAACGTTGGCTGACGGTTCATGAGAACCACGTCGTTGTTCTTCACGTGACGGTACACCTTCTTGTTCACCACGCTCGAGCCAGCAGCTCCGCCAGACGGAGTCAGCAGTTGCTTCGCAATCGCCGTACGTTGCTCAGCACTCATTCCGATCAGAGAAACAAGTGTTCCGTCTTCGTTCTGCACCTGGATCGCACCAGGCCACTTGTCTGGCCCGTTGATCACTGCCTGCCGCAACTCAGCAACATTGTGCGCAGTCACCGGCTCTGGGAACGTCAGCTTCTTGGCGAAAACAGGCGGAACACCAATTTCGTTGGTCTCGATCATCGGGTCCGGAGAAATCACCGACCGAGCAGCGTAGTTCACACGCTTTCCCATCATGTGCTTTCTGAAAAGACCCTCCTTCTTCTCGAGAGCCTGCTTGATACCCGGCTGTGCGGCAGCCCCGTTGGCTTGGTTCTGGTTCTTGGTCGAGTCGATGAACCCGTTCACGTCGTTCTGCAACGTCACAAACGCATTCATCAGTCTGTTGAACGTGATCTTGCGGTCCTCTGCAGAGATGTCCTTCTGCAAAATCGAAAACTGCTCGTTCAGGTCGCGGATCTGCAACGACGTGGTCAGCACCCGCGACAAGAGCTCGTTCTGCGAGTTCTCGTGCACCTCATCTCCCAGCTTCGACGGCAGACGGAACCGTGTTGGCGGAACAACAAGAGCATGGATGAAAAACATGTCTGCAGACACTTTTGTGCCTGTGAGCGGCTTCGAGTGGAACAGGTAGTTCATGATGCTGTGCTCCTTGTGGAAGACACGGCGCAAGATGTTTCTGATCTCGGTGGACAGAACGTACTTGGATCCTTCTCTCTGCTTCGCGTTCTGTGGGTTCTCGGAACTGCCCGAGCTCTTGGAGCCGTTCGCATCCTTCAGAACGTCCTGCCGCTGCAGGCCCTTGATCCGGTTGTTGGTCAGCTGCTTGTCCTTCAGTCCGTTCTCAAAGATCTTGGAAAACCCGTCCTTGCGGAAAGTTGGCGAGTACATTCCACAGTTGTCGCACTTTGGTCTGCTCAAAAGACGCTTGTAAAAGTCGTAAATCACCTCTTTTCTCTCCTCGGCAACGGTGGCCGTCATCACGCCGTGCTCGGTGGTTCTGCCCTCGGCGATCGCCTTCGAAATGGCGTTCTCCACAAACTCCTGGCGACGGATCAACAGGTCTCTGTCGGCCTTGGTATCCACTTGCTTTGGGCCGTCGTCCTCTTCGGCCTCGTCGTCGTCGTATAGCTCCGACTCGGACCGCAGATTCTCCAGCTCCGACACCTCCAGAAGAAGCCCGTACTGAATCAACCGCAACTTGCACTCAAATTTGTGCACTTCGAGTGCACGCAGACGGAAGTGATGGCAGTATAGACAGGATGAGCGCAAGAAAATGTACATCTGGTTGAAAAATAGCGGATTGTACACGGGAATCGGCAATTCAATGTGGCCCTGGTGACCCGGACAGTACTTGTCGTCCAGACCGCACGTGGAGCACAAGTTTCTCAGGAACGCACCCAGTGAGAGGTCATACAGACCGCCAGCCACCGGATGGCCCAAGTTGTCGAAAACCGTAGGATTGGTGATTTGCTTGGCCGAGAGCTTGCGAATCTCCTCGGTGGTGAAGACTGTGAAGTCCACCGAGGTGATTTCAGATCCAACCGGCTTAGCAATATCCATCTTTGCGTTGTTGTGTTGTACCGATTGGTGAAGCCAAAGCAAGAGGGATCTGTATTTTCTTGTCTCAGAAATCCAAACCTTTTTACCTAAAAAAATTTTTTTTAAAAAAAAAAAAAAAAAAAATATAAAAAAAAAAAAATTCAAGAGAAAATTTTCTTCGTCAGGGTAACCTTGGTAAATCTACTTCAGGCATCAATCACCACTTCTTACCAATAGAGTACTTTTTTAAACAATCCACAAACTAACAACAATTACATGTATATAAAACAGAAACACGGAAATCGGGATTTGACCTCTCCTCCAACTACTGGATGTCCAGGGTCGTCTTGAGCTTTCTAATCAACAACCAATCCTCTCTAGGAACAGTGTCTCTGAAAGCTGGATCCTTCAACGTATCGATGGACTTTCTGGTAATCAAAGAGTACAGAGCATCCTTGTCGTCAAAGTGTCTTCCCCACGTTGGCTGCTGGCCAGAAGGAGCCTCCAGTCTCATGGCCACACCGGCATTGGTCTGGCCCTTTCTGACAGAGTCCTTCGACTGGTGGTTCACCTCGAGCGAGGCCACTCTTCCAAGCAGAAGTGGAGCGTTCTTGCCCGTGATTGGGTCTGGCTTCACAACACAGATAGGCGTACCGTGCTTCAGAACACCTTCCACCACGTCCACACCAATGATCATTGGGTTACGGTTGTTGATGATCTGAATCGTCTTCAAAACACATGGGAAGATCGCATCGGCCTGGTTCTCCTTTCTTCTGTCTTCCAACAACTTGTTCTGGTACGCGGTGAACGAGTCAAACAAGTGGTAGATGATGTCGGCATTGAAGATGGTCACACCTTGTTCATTCGCATACTGCTCAGCCTCCTTGTCAATCTTGACATCGAAACACAGCATCACAGCATACTCCTTGGCTTTGTCCAACATGGCAGCTGCCTTCATCACGTCTCTCTTGTACACAGGACCAAGACCAATGGACATCACAGGAATCTTCATGTCTTTCAAGAAGTCCAACAGAGCCTCCAAAGAACCAAGAGTCGAAGCTTGAACAGTGACACCTCTTCCAGAAGAATCAACAGAGTCCAACAATCCAGTCAAGTCGTCCATCACCTCGTCCATGAGATCGTCCTCGTCATCGTCCTCGCCAACAACCAACAGTCTCGAACCAGCAACAGCTTTCTCAAGATCGTTGGCAGCAATCTTCACACCCAAAGCGGCCTTCACCTCCTTGTGGTGAACGTATTCAGACTTGATACGCAACTCTCTTGCTGGTGGCGGCGTCAGCAACGCCCTGATGTTGGTCACAATCGGTCCGTTCATACCACAAAGAACAATTCGGTCTCCCTCTCTCAGAATACCGTTGGACAAAACAACATCAATGGTGGTACCCAAACCTTCGACCACCTTCACTTCCAAAATAGTAGCCTCAACGTGCGACAAGTACTTCAGTTGCTTGCTCATTCTCTTTTGAGTCAATTCCAACAGCAACCAGAGCAAATCAGGAACACCTTCACCGGTCACAGCAGAAGTTGGCACAATCGAAACGTATCTGGATAAGTTGGTGTTCTGGTAGTACAACTCGGAGTTCAAACCTTGTTCGGCCAAAGCCACGTTGATCTCGGTGTATCTCTTCTCAAACTCTTGTTGAACAGATCTCTTTTGCTTGGCAAACGAGTCACGGAAAGAGTTGTTTGGAATAGCCTGCCAGTCGTACAGTCTGTCGATCTTGTTCAAAGCCACAATGAATGGAGCCTTTCTGTCTCTCAAGAGTCTGATCGACTCCAAAGTTTGTTGTTCTAAACCGTGCATGATATCAATCACCAGAATGGCAATGTTACACAGAGAAGAACCTCTGGATCTCAAGTTGGTGAACGACTCGTGACCTGGAGTATCAATGATCAACAAACCTGGCACTTCGTAAACCATCTTCTCGTAGGCAGCCATGACAGCAGTCTTTTGTCTGATGGCCTCAACAGGGAAGTAGGTGGCACCAATCTGTTGGGTAATACCACCAGCCTCTCCTCCTTGAACGTTGGTCTGTCTGATCTTGTCCAAAAGCTTGGTCTTACCAGTATCGACGTGACCCAAGATACAGCAAATTGGCGAACGCAGGTTGGATCCAGCATCGACCTGAGGAGACTGGCTCTTCTTCTTCGACTCCACTGGAGCTGGAGTGGAAACTGCAGGTTCTCTCAAGATTTCCTCAATCTTCTCAACGTCAGTAGCGGTCTTTGGTGCCTCCTCTTCAGCCTCGTCTTCTTCCTCAGCAGCATCTTCAGCTTCTGGAGACTTGGATGGAGAAGATTCCTCTTCCTCCGCGTCGTCTTCCTCATCCAAAGCAGCCTCCCAGTCGTCAGCCACAGGCTCGTCGTCGTCAAGAGCCATCTTCTCCCAGTCGTCAACAAGAGCGTCTTCGTCCTCCTCTTCGCCGGCCTCGACCTTTCTCTTCTTCTCCTCCTCTTCCTTGGCCTTCTGGGCAGCCTTGGCAGCATCCTCCTCCTCCTGCTGCTTCTTGGTGTTCTTCTTCTTCGAGCCGTAGACAACCTTCTTTGGCTTTGGAGCATCGGTGCTCTGGTTCAAAACACCCGGAACAATGACATTCTCGTTCAACAAAAGCTGCTGTCTTCTTCTCTCCTGCTGGAGCTTCTCCTGCTTCTGTTTCTTGGTCAGGAACTTACCCTCTTTCTTGAGCTGCTCCTTCTTGAGTCTTTCCTTCTCCTTCTTGGCCTTTCTGAGCTCCTCCTTCTGCTTCTCTTCCTCCTCAAGACGCTTCTGCTCCTCCTCTTCTCTCAATCTCTCCTCCTCCTCGAGACGCTGTTGCTCCTCCTCAGCCTTCTTTCTGAGTTCCATCTGCTTCTTCAGCAAAGCAATACCGGCAGCCATCTTCTTGGCCTTCTTGGCACCTTTGGTCTCGGTTGGCTTCTCTTCGACAGGCGCAGCAGGCTCCTCTGGAGCAGGACTCGACTCAGCCGAGTCCTTAGAATCATCCTGTTTAGAAGGAGCAGTGGCCTTCTTTCTCTCGGCGAGCTGCTTCTTCCTGAGCTTCTCCTTCTCCTTCTTTTCTCTCTCCTTCTCCTTCTTGGACTTGATGATAGGGCCCTTTTGCTGTTGTGCAGCCTGTTGTGCAGCCTTCTGCTCCTCCTCTTCCTTGGCCTTGGCCTGTTTCTTGTTCTTGGCCCTCTTCAAGTTGGACAGAAAGTCGTCCGCAAAGTCGTCAGCGCTCGCCACCTCTGGACCAGCACTGCTTTCCTCGCCGCTAACGCCTTCAGAAGAGACAGGCTGCACGCCCAGCTCTTCGGCTTCGTTCTCGATGTCGTCCTCCCAATTGTCGGCGGCCTTGGCGCTCTTCTTACCCTTCTTAGCCATTTTTGTTTTATCTGGTGTTTTCTATACTATTCAATCTGTGCAACGGTGCTCAATTAGTGATATTTCGCAACATACGAGAGGTCTTGTGCTGTTGAATGATTTATACATCAGCTTTCCCCACGCGCGAGATCTGTAGCAATCAGTAGCTTCCTTGGTCCGTGATGATAAGAGTTTCGGTATCGACACCAACTCTTGAAACTTGGGCTAATTCTGCTTGCAAAGGGAGAAACCAGAGTGGGTTGTTTTGTCTGGTTACAAAGACCAACCCTTTTTTTTTCTATTAATCTAGTACGCGAGATCAGAGGGGAGAAGAAAAAAAATTTTCAAGCCACCCTGGCACCGGAGAGCTACCAAATCGACGCGTCGCCGTCGCAAAGACTGTTCGACGGAATTTTTTTTTTTTTTTTTTTCTCTCTTTCTCAAATTTTCCATTGCCAAAATC
>PPHT02000039.1:0-20604 GCA_003705115.2 Ogataea henricii | reverse complement strand
CACAGCGTTACACCCTCACACCATGACGACCGTTGAGAAAATCAAGGCCATCGAGGATGAAATGGCCAAGACCCAGAAGAACAAGGCCACCGAGAAGCATCTGGGTATGCTGAAGGCCAAGCTGGCAAAGCTGAAGAACGAGCTGCTCAAAGATGCGAACTCCAGTGGTGGAGGAGCAGGTGTGGGTTTCGACGTGAAGAAAACAGGAGAAAGTATTGGATTCATTGGATTCCCGTCGGTGGGTAAAAGTACACTTCTGTCTAAGCTGACCGGCACACACTCGGAGGCGGCCGCGTACGAATTCACAACGCTCACAACGGTTCCCGGAGTGATCAGATACAAAGGAGCCAAGATCCAAATGCTGGATCTTCCTGGTATTATTGAAGGAGCCAAGGACGGAAGAGGAAGAGGTAAGCAGGTGATTGCCGTTGCAAGATCGTGTGACCTGATTTTCATCGTCCTGGACGTGAACAAGCCGCTCAACCACAAGAAAATCATAGAAAGCGAGCTCGAAGGGTTTGGAATCCGCCTGAACCAAGAGCCACCAGACATCATCATCAAGAAGAAAGAGAAGGGAGGTATTAACATCACAAGCACGGTGGCGCTCACCAAGATCGACCACGACGAAATCAAAGCTGTGCTACAGGAGTACAGAATGAACTCGTGCGATGTGCAACTGCGGTGCGACGCCACGGTGGACGACCTGATCGACGTGATCGAGGCCAGAAACAGAAGATACATTCCGGCGATCTACGTGCTCAACAAGATCGACTCCTTCTCTGTCGAGGAGCTTGATCTGCTGTACCGGATTCCGAACGCCGTGCCTATTTCGTCCGGAAACGGCTGGAACCTCGACGAGCTGCTCGACATGATGTGGGACCGTCTCAACCTGGTGAGAGTCTACACGAAGCCAAAGGGGAAACTGCCCGATTTCTCGGACCCCGTTGTTCTGCACACTGGCAAGTGCACCGTGGAGGACTTCTGTAATAAGATCCACAAGTCTCTGGTGGACGATTTCAGAAACGCGCTGGTGTACGGTACGAGTGTCAAGCATCAGCCTCAGTACGTGGGACTGAGCCATGCGCTACAGGACGAAGACGTGATCACCATTTTGAAGAAGTAAGTAGTAGTAGGGCAGGCTAATAGTGTTAATTTTGATCTCTAGACGTAGTATGCTGCCAGCAGGAACGTGAGCAAGAAGGTGATGTTGAAACTTGGTTGTTCAAAGATCATTTCTCTCACATCCACCAGCTGGGATCCGAGCCGGATGTATTTTTTGAACGAAAAGTGGATGATTCCTCTGTTTTGGAGGAATTGAATGCTCAGGTACAGCGAGAGCGACAAAAACACAAACATCGAGCTCAGTTTGCCGGCAACGGCGCCCGCAAGCAGTCCGCACATCGACCCAAACGAGAGCTCCTCATACCGCAGTTTCCCGCCGAGCGAGTTGTCGAAACGGGGCTTGTTGGTCACGTCCTGTGCTGTTTTCTCGAGTCCGAGCGCTGCGTTTTTGATGTCCTTGGCGTATGCAGCGTCTGATCTGATGTGGTTTGCGTGTAGCCAGTAGAGCGAGCACCCGGCGGCGCCAAGCCCGACCCCGAGGCTTGCAATGCTCACGTTGGGGCCCGGGAGCTTCTTTCTCGCAGTCAATGGTTGGCCAGAAAGGCCTCTCGAGAAGATGTTTGCTCTCGAGGCGTGCTTCCAGGCAGGCTTAGCAGCCAGTTGGACTCTTGCAAAAAGGGTTTTTGATGCTCCGAACATATTTTAACTGAGACGGGACAATTTTGTGGGGTGGTTCGTGGTTTTCCTCGGCTGGTTGCGGAATAACCTTGCTGGGGGTTGTGTAATGGCTCTTGAAACGATCTTTTCTGTTTCGAGGTGTTTTTTGGTTGCTATTTAATTATTTCGTGCGGCTCAAAAATTTCAGATGACGAGCGAACGACGAACGACGAACGACGAACGACTCGCTCCGCTCGTCGTTCACTTGCTCCATCAATTGGTTCCGTGATTCGCTCGATCAACCGGTTCCGTGAGCTGGCCGAGAGTGGGCTGGTGGATTCACAACGTGGGCGGCCGACCCACGTGGCTGGACACGCCGAGTGCAGTTCTTTTACCCCACACTCACTCTCTTGCATGCACTCAGCCTATTTGCACGGAGGCTGTGAAATGTGACGTGAGTGTATTTCGTCTAATTGCGCACACAAAACCCATGTAGGCATCTCAGCCAACATGAAAGGCGATAAGAGTCTCCACAGTCAAATTTCCATATTAAATTCTCCTCATATTTAAAAACCTAACTTTCTACCCCTGCGCTTACCCGCTCATTGCACCAGTTGCTCGCCGAGTTGTGGCTCGCTTCGCTCGCCATCTGCTCCTCATCCGCTTATGATCAAGTCACCACACACCGGCCGGTGGTCCGAAAGATAAGACCCACTATCATACCAATTGTCGCCAACCTTGCTCAAAACAGCCTCCCATTTCTGGTCAGACCCGTCGTTCGGGTTTCCGCCAAACTGGAAGTCGATCCGGCCAAAGTTTTTGGTGGAATCCACAAACCCAGTGAACGTAGCAAAGTGTCCGAGTCTGTTTTCGGGCGGCGTTTTCGCGAGCAGGTCGTCAAATGTGAAGTTTGCGAGACTGCTGCTGTACTTGTCCACAAACTCGCTATTCATGTCGCTGGTGTTGAACTCTGCCGCCCCCGTCACCACGTCGTACGCACCGCTCGTTGCCCCGTGCGTGTTGGAGTTGAAGTCTCCAACAAGGAAAACAGGACACTTCCTCTTCTCAAACTCGTACGCTCCCCGGTAGCGCGCGAGCGCAGCACCAAGACGTCTCTGGTCGTCCGACTGGTCGTCTAAATGCATGTTCATAATCACCAGCTCGACACCAGTGGAAACGGACCGGAAACGGCCCACCGTGCACGTTCTGTACGAGCCGGCCCCCGGGTATTTGGAAGGAACCGCTGGTGTGTTGCTGAGCCAGAAAGTGTCGTTGTCGAGCAGCTCGAAGCTGTCTGGGTCGTAGTAGATGGCCTCAAACTCGCCAGACGACTCTCCGTCGTCTCTGCCAACCCCAATGTACTCCAGCCCCAGAAGCTCGTGCAAGTCGGTCACCTGTCTGACGAGTGCCTCGTTGACTGCAAAAAAGTCGGGGTCGCTGTAAAGAATCTCGTTCTTCACCCCAATCCGCCGGTCCGACCACGGAGCCTCGGTGTAGTCCGAGAAGTAGTCGATTTCGTCATCATACGGCAGAGTTGCGTTCAGCCTGGCAATGGTTTCGGCAATAGTCTCACTGTTTGCCTTGGAGTCGTAGCGGAGGTTCCAGTTCTGGATCCGCAGGTGCTGGGTGGTGGCGCCGGTGCCGGCCAACTTCGTCTGTGCTCGAACTCCGAGAACGAGGGCTGTGGTAGCAACCAGTGTGAGGAGGCTGAAAAGGGGTTTTGGGCCAGTCATTTTGGACAGAAAACTTGCGTGCGCACGTGTGTGCTCGAGAAGTGGCTGTTTCTCCATTATGCTGTGTGGAATTCGGCGTCCTATTTATATGCACTCATAGGAGACTGATTGATTTCATTTCCCCAGACTTTTTTTTTTCAACTTACTCCAGAAACGTGCGCCCTGAAAATGTCCGGGCTGTGCTAGCGGAAACCGGCTTTTTGAGCCGCACACTACGTCGCCTCTTTCGTAATTTTGATGGCGAAAACCAGAGAGGGAAAAAAAAAGTGTACACACAAAAGGGGAAACATTGTGAACACGTTAACAAGTTGTCAACAAGTTGATTACTGATGGCAACGCGGCGCCTCGAGTGACACCAGAATGCAGGCCAAAAACGCTCCAATTACCAACGGAGACCTGTCGGGAACTCTTTTTCCCAGCGCTGCGGGAGACCTCCCAACAAAGGAGTCCCTACAGCTGGAACTGCAAAAGCTGGAAAAGTCAATGCAAACAGCAGCCTCTGCCACGCAGCTCCTCAAGCTGCTGTCCCACATAGAATCACGGCAGCAGCAGATCGACCAGAAACTCCACCAGTTCACCAGCAGGCGCAGCGTGAGCCACGGGTCGACCACGAGATCGCTCGAAATCACAAGAGTCGAGCTCTCTTCGACGCTCAACCACTCGCGAGCACTCAAGAAGATCGTCCAGGAGGCCGCTGCGCTCAGCTCAAAAATCACCGAGAAAGTCCGGTTGCTCGACAGGGAAAAGTCCAGCATCAAAACCACAAAGGAGTACGTTGAAAACGTCCGGACGCTCAAGTACGAGATCCAACGCGCACACAATGCCATAGAGCGCAAGGACTGGCTCGCAGCAGCGTCTGCCATCAAGACAGTGCGCAACCTCCCACCGGGACTGATCAGCGACGAGTTTGTCGAGTTCATTGTGCCGACGAGCGACCTCCCAGAAAGACCAGACGCTCTTGTCCAATCGTGGATCAGCGAGCTCAGCTTGATCTTTGTGAAGGAATTCAATGAAGCAGCAGCCAACAGGGACGTCCAGCGACTCACGTACTTTTTCCAGCTGTTCCCGCTCATCGGAAAGAGCGAAACCGGTCTGGAGTGTTACTCGCGGTTCATCTGCAACATCATCAGCGAGCAATCGAGAGCCATCTTGAGAAGCATCCAGGGCAAAAACGACCTCCGCTCAGACTTTTACGCACAGGTTCTTTTCCAGTTGTACCAGATGATCGCGGACATTGTGCACCAGCACTCTCGTATTATCAGCAAGTATTACGGTGTCAAAGTGATCACATCCATTCTCACAGCGATCCAGACTGAGTGCGACTTACAGAGTGGACTCATCTTTGATACATTCTGGGACTCCAAAAAACTTGACATGGCCATCAGCGAGGTGTCCAGGTACGACTACCCTATTCTTGTTGGCTCGATCTACAACAGAGCACAGAACAACGATGAAGAGCTTGTCGACGACGACACTATCATTCCGTTGGCTCAGGTCTCAAACCTGGTTGATGAGCTGTCTACAATGCTGAACCACTGGGCCATGTACTGCAAGTTCTTTGTCGTGACGTGGAACGAGGCCATTGCCACTGAAGACAGGTCTTTGTCCGTGTATCCAAGACCACTGTTGACCAGCACGTTCATGGAGAAGATCAGAATCCGAGTGACTCGCAATTTTGATCAACTGTGTACTTTTGCCATCAGAAGAACGCTCGAGAAAGCATTTTTGCTCGAAAACCTACCTGACTTGACGTCTCAGCTTTCGCTCTGTATGAAATACCTTTCAATTTTCTCAAGATCTGCCAGCTCAGCAAACATGTCTCTGGTTTCTCTCGTCCCTGATGATCCTCCTGTTAGCTCAATGATTGAGGATATCACCATGTCGTTAAACTTGATCATGCTACAAACAGTCAACACTGGAGAGTTCTTCACCATCAAAAACATGATTTCCAACACTAGGCGGATTTTGGAAAACGATTTCCTCAACATTTTGAAGAAGAAATTGAGCGATTACCAGCCAAAACAGAATGCCCAATTGTTAACTCCTGCGACTATTCAGTTTTTGCAGTCGTCTCAATACCGCAACATTTACTCTGGCAGTCAAAACGGCAGCTCTTCAAACCTCATGACACCTCGAAGTGGAACTCCTCCGATTGGGTCAAGAGACGTGTCGGCTTCGAATATGAACTCGGGATCGCTGTTTATGAAGAGTGCGACGTCTGCTATCAATGCAGCGATGAATTTGAGTGGAGCAGAATCCGAGACGTCTGACAAGTTGTCCCATTTCATTATCACACTGAACTCCATCTCGATGTTCCAGGAGTACTTATCCAAACTTTCTCACAACTTGATCGAGAAATTGGAAAAGGACAATTTGTTGATTATTGATAACCAAGAGTTCAACCAAGTGCTTGCATCTTTAGAGAAAGACCCACACACTCAGATCGAGCTCAAGGTGAATCTGTTATCTTCCGAAGGTACGGACGATTCGCCATCTGTGAGAGACAGGATCAAATCGGTCATAGGAACGTTGAGCTCGACTTTCAACGAGAAATCCTCGATTGTGTTGAGCGAAAGTATCAAGTTGATGTTCAATCAAGTGTTCCGGTCCAAGATTACGAGGATGATCAACGATGCGTTCAAGGATGGCGATTACCTCATTTCCTCTGACTCGTTTTCGCTCAACGCATCTTCGGAGTCCATTGTGCTATTCATCAAAGAGTGGAATTTCATGATTGTGCCATATCTCACGACGATGACGAGAGGAAACTTCAACATTTTGTTGAAACTGATTGTGTCAAACATTGCCAGTTTTTTGGAATCTAAAATCTGGTCGCTGGAAAGAAAATGCAACGAGCTGGGGGCCACGAAGTTGGAGAAAGATATTTCTACGCTGGTGAGCGAGATCACCAAGTTTGACTACAGTTTGAGAGACCGGTTTATTCGGATCACACAAATTGTGATGATGCTTGGACTCGATGACGATGAGGAGATCGAAGATCTCGACGATTTCGAGTGGGCTCTGACTCCTGGTGAGCGGAACAGGGCCAGGAACTTACGCATTGATAGAAAATAATTAAAAAATTGTACATTAGATAGCATAGACATATATCCCACTATAAAACAGCCTCGTAAGCGTCGTCGTCGTCGTCATCCTGTTTTTCCTTCTCCTTTTCCCTTTGCAACTGCTCCAACTTGGCCTTGCGGGCCGCGATGATTTGTTCGTCGGTGCGGATTTTGAACCGGCCTTGCACCATTGCGGGATTGAATTTTGGATGACTCAATTCGCACTGAGTTCCCTTTGGACAGAATCCGGTCAAATAGAGCGGGCACATGACTTTTCTCACGTGACGACGCTGGCAGTTTGGACCATCTGGACAGTATGCCAGATTTGAGTAGTTGTAGCACTCCGCGATTTTGGACTGCGGGTCCACGTGAAGATAGATACACTCTGGCGACTGAGTGCACACTCCGTTGGCCGAATAATACGCGCATTCCGGCATTTTTTGGAGATTATATTCGTGTAAGAAATCGCAATCGTCACCCATTTTGCACAAGCCTCGGAGCCAGTACTTGCAAACTATTTTGTTTTTGAAAATTTTGGAAGGATGTTTGTTTTCGCAATCGTTCCCGTTAGGACACGTTCCTGACTGTTGCCAGAACTCGCAGATAGGTCTATCTGGGTTGAGGCCGAATCCATATCGCCGTCTGAGGTACGGTTCGAACTTGAAAATTGGCTTTTCGGGCTTGTTTTGGAGCATGACAGGCGGGATCAACGGTCCTGCAGACATTGGGGGCGGCATCATACCCATTGGAGGCATCATTGGGGGCATTCCTGCTGGCATGGGTCCTGGAACAGGTAACGGAGCCGACGTTGGCATGCCACCGGGCGCCCCCGGCGTGGACTGCGGTAGCGTAGGTGGTTTCTGCGGTATGCTCATTGACGGGGGAGGAAAGAACTAGCAAAGAGTTGTGTGTATCTTTTGTTGACCGTCAGCTTTATTTTACATATGCAAAAAGTGAGCATGAAAATCTCGGGAAGGCAAAAAAAAAAAAAAATAATTAAAAAAATAACACATTCCAAAAAGATTTAAAAGAAAACCGGTCTCCATCAGAAAGTCGTGTGCAAGCAAAAACAGGTTCGGAACCGGAAACACAACCCACCAGGCAGTACTGGATGGGCTAAGTGAGATAACAAAGCAACGCAGAGACAGAGAAAATAATACATAGGGAAACAGTGATACAAATGAGAAAGAAAAGAACTATTCCGAATCATCTTTTTTGTTTTTAGTTGTTGAGTCGGCTCATTCGCCGATACGTATCCCAGTACTTCTCCACTTCAGAACACCCAATGAACTTAGCCAGCTTGAACAACTTATCCTGTCTCGAGGCAGAGCCGACCGGTCTACCGGAGTCGGTCGACGCGCCCGAGAGTTCATAATTGCTGAGAAGTTGGTCCAGTACAGAGTTTGTGCAGTTGAACAGCACGTAGATGTTGTGGAGCAGAGGCAGACCGGATTCGTCGTTGGCCGGATCCAAACCGGTCGCGAACGGAACAAGCTCGTATCCGGTTTCCAATCCGGACCCGCGTGCCTGGTTCAGAGACCGAGCAAGACGTTGTTCGATCCGTACAGTCGACCGGGCCTGGAGTTTCACCTGCTGGTAAAGACTCTGTTGAGTCTGTATCAGGTTCTGGAGCACGTGCTGGATCTGGAAGTGGTTCTGGTGCGGTGCGATCTGTTGCATCGTTTGCTGTGCTGAGAAGAGACTCGATTCAAATTGATCCACCTGTTTCTCGAGCCCAGCTGTTGGGGAGTTAGAGATCTGCGCTGGTCTCTGTTGCGACTGGGTTGCTGCCTGGCCGGCAGTTGTGTTCTGCGCCTGGCCTGTTGCAGCCTGAGGCGCGTTCTGAGTCGGTCCAGAGGCCTGTGCGGATCCCCCGTTCGACATTTCCATCCGGTAGAGCGGGGTCTGAATGGCAATCGAGCGCGAGATCGAGTCGGAGTAGTCGTGTGCCGAGAGGTCACCGCCGGGGCCACTGGAAGACGCCGACGACGACGCGCCCGACCCCGTGCTGCGAGCGTTGTTGTTCAGCATGATCCCGTTTCCTTGCAGCAAGGTTCCTGCCTCGGTGAAACCCGAGGAACTGAGGTCGGCGCCCATCTTGAACCCCATCTCCAACGACGAAGGCCGCTCAGACTGCGGCTCAGACCCGCTGTGATCGCCGTTCGAGACTTTGTTTTGCCCGCCGTGACCGTGTGGCTTCGACAGTGTAGGCGGCGGCGACGGTTCGGGAGACTTCCCCGGCTGGATCGACTGAAATGGCCTTCGAGTGATGGACGATTCCGGTTGGCCGATGCTGTGTGTTTTGCTTATGTGCCGGGCAAGATTGGTCGGCCCGTTCCGACTCGAGTACTTGAACGTCTTCTCGCAATGCATGCACTGCACATTGGAGTGGCCTTCTTCGTTCGACAGGTGTCGGTAGTGCTGCCAAACCCAGCTGTTTGGAGGTCTAGGCATGTTGGAAAATTGTTTCCTTCAGAATTGTAGTTGCTTGTTTTCCTGTCCTGAGAATTGCAGGAGCCGCGGGAAAAAAGGTGGTCAAACGCGTATCACACCTGTGGCTTGGCTGTGGTCGAGTGGGAAACTCCTAAACCGCGTTCTTATGGGCCAATCCGTTGTTGTTCTTTGTCCTGGTCCTGTTTACATCGAATCCTTCTTTTTTTTTTTTTTCCTTCCAAAATCTCTCTATCAAAAAAGGTTTCCACTCCGCGGACCAGCCGCCGCAAAACGGATTGGTTGCAAATTCGGACCGGAATGGAAAGAGACCCCAAAAAAATAAAACACATCAAAAAAAAAATAAAAATAAAACATATCACAATATATATCGGCGCGCGTCGATCGACGCGGGGCCACACCCCATCGACGGGCATGGCCAATCACAACGTTTCCTTCTTCTCCCGTTCCAGCAGCTTGCGACGACGCATGGTCTCCTTGTTCCAGAACTCGTTGCGGTACAGTTCCCACTGCTCGCGCGTGTCGGTGTTGAACACACGCGGGTTCAAAACTACCTTGACGTCGGTGACTCCTCCGCTCTGCCGCGACGTTTGCAGCTTGATCTCGAGCTCGATCAGCCAGTTGCGCACACGGACAAGGTACGACCACTGCACCAGCCGCAGAAGGTAGAGCATCTGCGTCTTGAGAACGCGCACGGGCAGCAAAAAGCATCGCGTGAACGCATCCACAGTCTGGTCCCACCAACCAACACGAACTTTCACGAGCCGGACGTTCAACTGGCGCAGACCTTTGTTGGTGACTGCCAGGAACTTGCGCGGCCTCGTCACGGTGCGGTGGTACTCGCCGCTCAAGTAGAACAACAGCAGTGTCACGAGGTCGATGATGAACACGATTTGGGTTCCGAACCGGATATACCCCGTGTCGGAAACCGCGAGAAGCCGGTATCCGGCCAAGGCCAGCACGAGACTCATAGACATGAGAAAAGAGAGGTATTTGCGTCGCAACTGTTTTTGTTCAGCGTTCTGCTGACGTAACGACTCCTCCACAATGAGCAGGTTCTTGAATATCTTGGCGGTTTGAGAGATTTCCGAACCGGCCGAGGCTCCAGCACCCACGGCATCGTCTCTATTGCGGGACCGCGACGTTGCCGAGCGTCGTTTGCTCGAGCTGCGGCGTCGTCCCTGGCGGCTCGGCGTCTTTGTCAGATCGCTATCGCTGTCGGGGAACTCTGACGTGGACCGGATCGACACGTCGCTGATTCGTCTTCCCTTTGCCGAGTTTTCGAATTTTGTGCGCCCGCGCAGCTCGCCAAACGAGTCTCTATGCTGCGAGAAGTACGAGTCTCCCGACGAGATCGCGAACGAGGCCACGTCTCTGCTGTCCGACCCGAGCGACCACACGTCCGAGTCCGACGACACGGCGAAGTCGTCATTCTCGTTGATCTTCGACAGCAGCGACGGCGAGCCGGGCGGCGACGACACGGGCGACGCTTCAGGCGACGATTCGATCGGACCTTCGCCCACGAGGCTCGACGAGCGCGGCGTGTTGGGGCTTGATTCGCTCATTTCCGGCCGCCAATGTGGCTCGTGCGGGTCCTGTGGCTGGTGCAGATGGAGAGGCAAAAACAGACCACTACTGCTCTATAAACCGGGCACTTGTGTGGGTTCAGCTTGAAAAATCAGTACAATCTAGAAAAAAACTTACCAAACTTCGTACCAAAAAAAAAAAAAAATCTAAAAAAAAAAAAGTAGAAATCGCTAAATCGCAAAAACAAACTCACCCTTTTCTGCCCCTTCCGCCTCTCTCTGGTCGCAATCTCCCGATGATCAACTACATGGAGTACATCCAGCGATGCTTCTGCGCGTCCACCAACTGGAACTACGAGAACTCGTACGAAAACATCCTCGCAACACCGAAAAACCTGCTCGATTTCCCCATCCCCAGCACCGTCAAGCTCAACATCTCGTGCAAAAATACCGAGTACAGCTACAGCTCGGCCAGTCTCTCGCAACTCAGCGGCCTCGCGGGCTCCCTCGCGTACTTGTACTCGTCGATCGACCTCCAGAAACAGTATGAGGTCTCCAAAACGATCCCATTGCAGTCGGTTCTCGAAGGCTACCGACTTGTCAGCCTACAACAGACTCCAACCTACCACGACAGACCCACGCTTTTGTACGGCAAAATGTACTTCCCGTCCCAATTCGTGGAAGGGATGTTGCTGAAGCGACTCTCGTCAAACTCCCAGCTGCTCATCAAGTTCATCAACACCCCAAAACTCAACAAACTCTCCAACACATCCACCATATTCACCCTCTACTACCAGCGACAGTCCGTGAAATCCTCACAGGATTTCATCTATTCCACCAATGAGGCACTCTTTGGTTTCCGGTACCTCTACAACATCGGAAACTACGCCACCGCCAACGATACCTCGGCCCTTTCCGTCGGATGCGAGCTCTGGTACGCCTCACAGTCGCTCTCGCCAGGCCTTTCGACCGCACTCCGCTATTCTACACACCTCTCGTCTTCAGGAAAACCCCTCACCATGACTCTTGCCATCAACCCGTTGTTGGGGTCCATCGAGTCCACCTACTCCATCAAAACAGACCTTGCTTCCACTTTCATCTCCAAATATACCTTCAACATATACTCATACGAGAGCGACCTGTCGCTCGGATGCGACCTCTGGCGTCTCTCAGAGTCGCAGCCTGACGTGGAACACTCTAAACCCCCAGAACCCCCAAATTTCAACAAACTCGACGACCGTGAAAAGGAAAAGCTGCTCAACAACTTCATGCACGTTGGACCAGCAAAACTTGTGGAAAACAGCTCCCGATTGTTTGTCAACCAGTACAACAAATCAAACTTCCAATCCAGTCTCAAATGTAACACAAGCCTGAACAAGCGGAACGTCAACTTTCTCTGGGAAGGAAGGTTCAAAGACTGGCTCGTCAGCTCCGGTGTCAGAGTCGACTGTAAGGATGGAGTGCCTAAGTTGCTTTCTTATGGGTTGGAATTGCAGTTTTCATCGTAGCCGAGCAATTGGCGAGCGAAGCGAGTCATCTGCGAGAAATGACTCGCATTTGCAAGCTTCTCGTTTTGCAATCAATCATCAACAACATTCAATGACATTCAATAGTCACGTGACTTGCAGCTCGCTTCGATCGTTCCAATGTACTTACATCATTACCGACTCGCCTCGTTCGTACAACGAATGCTAGCTGCTCGCAATCGGCTCTCAAACGACTCGCTTCGCTCGTCATTTGCTTGTCCTTTCATAATTACACCGTTCTAATTCATTAATGTACACACAGTAACACCCAGCAGTCACTCCTTCTCCGATGCCAGAAGCATGTTCTCCACAGTCGACGCAAGCTTCTCCTCGTTGACATCAGACATCATCGAACTGTCAAGTTGCAATTTGTTCTGCGCTAACTGGTATATGTTCTCCTCAATGGTGTTCTTGCAGATCAACCGATAGACATTCACCTCTTTGGTCTGTCCAACTCTATGCGCTCTGTCTTCGGCCTGCTTGTCATCATGCGGATTGAATGATTGATCAAAAATAATCACATTGTTGGCACAAATCAGATTGATTCCAAATCCACCTGCTTTCGTGCTCAACAACATCACAGGAACATCACCAGTCTCATAAAACTTGTCAATGATTCCCTGTCTTTCATCAACAGAAGTCTGTCCATCCAGCCTAACAAACTTGATCTTGTTCAAACTCAAAACGTTCTCTAAAATGTCCAGCACTTGGGTGAAAAGCGAAAAAATCAACACCTTCTCCTTCTTGAGGATCACCCCTTTCACAATCTCTAACATCCGTCCAACTTTGCCACTGTCATAATAAACCGAGGAGTCCAATGTGAAATTTTTCAACTCCCTATAATATCTATGACACAGCCTGTTGAGCTCAAAGTCCGTCATCACTTGCATGTCTTCAAAAATATACTCTCTGTTGGCATCAACGTAATCCGGACTCTCCATGATGTCTCTAGACATCTTTCTTAAGACGGCATCATCGTAGTGACTTCTGAAAAGTAGCGGATGCAACGCTGCTTTACGAAGCTGCATCACCACATTCGTAGACGTCAAAGGAAGGTCGGTCTTTGGCAGCTTCTTGATCTCATCTGGAGCCATCAGCTTTCGTCTTTCCCTCTCTTTCTTCGCCTCCACCGCCCGGTGCACCTCCCTCTGGTACACCCCCTTCTGAACCTCGTTGATGTCGCAATACTCAACAAAGTGGTGCTTCGATGGCAAGTGTTTCATCACTTGGTCCTTCTTTCTTCTCAGCACAAACGGAGCCATCATAGTCCTGGCGTTCGTGATTGCCTGCTGAGAAAGAAGCGGATTGAAGTCACTGTCGTCATCCTCCTCCTTGCCACCTTTCTTTTCAACGTCTGTCTCTCCATGTGACGTTTTTTTCGTTGACGCTTTCTGGTCAAACAATTCCAAAAGATCCGCCTTCTTCTCGTTGAAAACGTGAGGCAGAATGAACGCCAACAACGAAATTAACTCTCTTAGGTTATTCTGCAACGGCGTACCGGTCAACAGCAATCTGAACTGCGCTTTCAGCTTCATCAGCTTCGTGTATCTCTCAGAGTTCGAGTTTTTCAACATGTGTCCTTCGTCGTAGATGATCACATTGAAGTTCCTGCTTCTCAAGAAAGACTGGTCGTACTTGTTGCCGTTTGCCAGGTTATACGTGGTCAAGAGAACATCGTACTCTGTTTCCCCGTACGCCAGTTCCTCTCTGAGCTCTGCTCTAGCATCCTGTGACCCGTAATATGGAACAACTTTGAACGAAGGAGCAAACTTCTGAAACTCTCTGAGCCAGTTCTCGAGCGTCGAAGCCGGAACAACAACCAAGTGCGGACCCTCAGAGCCCTGTTGCTTCAAGTAAGCCAAAAACGCAATCACTTGGACCGTTTTTCCCAGACCCATCTCGTCGGCCAAAATACACGAAAGACCCTTTTGGTACAGCAAATTCAGCCAGTTGATACCCACCTGCTGATAGCTTTTGAGCTCGCAATCGGCAGACATTAGCTCTGGTTTATGACGGGAATAAGCCACTTTCTGAGTCAGAGATGAGGAAGAAAGTCTTACCCTTGAACGTGACTTCCTCACTTTGGTCATCTTGAGATCAAAATCGTGGTCCTCCAAGTCGTCTCCAGAAGAGATCTCCTCGTAACTATCCTGCGAGTTTCTCACTTGGGAGTTGTTGTTGGAGAAAAGAGCTCGGCCGTCCTCATCGTCATCGTTATCCTTCTCAGAATCAACATCAACGTCCACCATCTCAAGCTCTCCCTTCTGATTCTCGACCTTGACTCCCCAGCCCCGCACTATGTTGGTGATGGCTTTACCGAACATGTCACATTTTTTGATCAAAGAGTCCACGGCCTCATAGCCCTTGAGCTTGCGAATCGTGGTCTCGACAACACGCTCTCCAGTCAGCTTGCGCTTGGAGGAGACTTTTTTCTCGCCGAAATCAAACTCCTCGATCTGTGCCAGCGAACCGAACGGCCGATTGTCGATCAGAACCTGCGCAAGAGATGGCACAAGACCAGCAATGTCCACCACATCTCTC
Source organism: Ogataea henricii (assembly GCA_003705115.2). Lineage (NCBI taxonomy): Eukaryota > Fungi > Ascomycota > Pichiomycetes > Pichiales > Pichiaceae > Ogataea > Ogataea henricii. Next base: position 6,043 of record PPHT02000039.1, on the reverse strand, counting down.
TTGTTGGCCGTGTTCAAAAACTCCAACACTCTTTCATCAAACTCCATGCTCTCAGCCTCCACTGGCTCCGAGACGTCGCTGCCGTCGTCATCGTCTTCCTCCTCCTCTTCGTCGTCGTCGCGCAAAACAACCGCGTCGTTCTGCGACAGCAGATCCTCGCTGTCGGACAGCGAAATCACAGACGGCTTGTTGAGCAGGCTACCAGATTGTTCGGAGTCGGAGTTTGAAACGTCTCTGGCACCTCTGACAAGACGCCGCTTTTTCTTTGGTGCTGGCTGTTCTGATTCTCTTCTTGCTGCTGCCGCACGGTATCTTTTCAAGATCGATTCTTTCTTGTCGAGGGTCACTTTGGAGGAGATGAGGTCGTGATCTGGCTTTATCGGCGACGACGAGGATAAAACGATCCGCTGCGGAGAAACAATCTTCGCAGCACCCCTTTTAGGTTGTTCAGAACCGGAAACGAAGCCCGTCTCGGTTTCCCCCGTGTACTGATGTCCGTTGGGAAGCGATTTCAAGAACGCTGCCGTTTCTCTGAGAGAGCCCTTATTTTTGAGCGCAGACAAAACCGTGGTCTGACTCAAATGCGGAAACCGGTTCTTGAGAGCTGTGAAGTTCCGTCTGATCTCGGAAGAAAGTGCGCCTTTGGCGATCGGCGGCGATCTCAGATCATTTGACGGCGAACGAGTGCCACCGTTGCTGCCCAGAGAGCTCTTGGGCGTGTACGAAAACCGCTCTCTGAGGCTCGGCAGCCTTGTGCTGATTTTCACCGGAGAAGAGTTCAGCTCTGGTGACCGCGATTTCACTGGAATTGGCGAAGAGTTTGGCACCTGGACTGGCGATGCCTCCGAATTGGCGGTAGGCGCCCGTTTCTCGATTGTGATCTCCTCAATGATAATGCTATCGTCGCTCATTTCGGGGACCGTGAACTGTGTGATACAAACTCCTTAGACCAGCAACTGCTAAACAACGCTGTGGAGCTCTCAAAAGAGGTATAGATTTGTTCAGAAGAACCAAAAAACAGTGTTGCTGTCTTGATATTTGCCATCCGTAAAAAGAGTTGAACTTCACACAAAACGCGATCCTTTTTTTTTTTTTTTTTTTTTTTTGGCTTGTCTCCTTTACGGGAAAAAGAATTGGATTTTTTTTTATTATCTTCGCGTTCCAGCGGCGCGTCGATCGACGCAGCCCTCTTGCTCTAATCTTCCCCGTGAAAAAGTCCGTTACAGTACCTAAGCTTGCACTAGATGAAGTGCTGCGCCCAACACCAGCACACCATGTACCAGCTGCTCACTTGTGGGTCGAATGGCAACGGCCAGCTTGGAATCAACAGGGACGAGGACCTCAGCGCTCTCCAGCCCGCACTCTTTGAGCATCCCGACGGAAGTACCACCACCTCGATCGACCTGAGGCCAGTCCGAGTCGCTTGCGGCGGCAACCACACACTCGTGCTGCTCGAGGACGGCTCAGTCTACGGCAGTGGCCTCAACAGTCAGGGCCAGCTGTTTGCAGCAGAGGATCCCGTCAGCAAAGTGTTCAGAAAACTGCCTGTGGATGGCTTGTTTGTAGACGTGGCTGCCGGGTGGGAGTTCAGCGTGCTTGCGGAGCGTTCAGGAAGACTGTTTGTGTGTGGGTTTGGCGCGAACGGCGAGCTGGGACTCGGGAAAGAGACCATATCTACTGCGAGTCAAGAGTTCCCCGTCAGGTCTCTTGACATACCCAACCGAACGGGAATCAGGAGGCTCGCATCTTCAATACACAACACTCTTGTCCAGTTCAACGACGGAGAAGTCTGGGGCTTTGGGAATAACAAAAAGACGCAGTTATGTGGGTCCAGCGGGGGTCCTAAGATACTATGGGAGCCTGTTTTGCTGGCCGGAGGTTCAGAACAGGTCCTAGATATCGCTGCCGCGAGGGACTTTACGGTGCTGCTACTGGAGAACTCCGAAGTACGCCGACGCATTGAGTTTTGGGGCAAGGACAGCTACAAAGTCTCCGACCAGTTGCAAAAAATTGGTCGCGACGATCTGGACAAAGTCGCGACGATCGACGCGATGTGGACCTCTGTTCATCTTTCTCTCCGCAACGGCGAGGCTCTTGACCGCATCTCGTACGGCAACAACTCGCACGGCCAGCTAACCGAGTCCCGCTCGTTTGAAAAAGCTGCCATTGGCAGCGAGCACGGTCTTGTTGTGTCGAAAAACACTGTTCTCGCCTGGGGCTGGGGCGAACATGGGAACTGTGGAGTTCACAAGAACGGAGATACAAGAACAACCTTTGACTATCTGAATCCGATTTACAATGACACTGCTGAGGTGGTGGATGTCTTCGCAGGGTGTGCCACGTCGTGGGTCGTGGTCAATGACGAGCGGAATACACCGTATCACTAAATCACTAACGCTTCGCTCGTGGTTGGTGAACAAAAAAAGTCACGTAATAAAAAATATCTCCTCAGTTTCTTTCCCATATTCATCTGTGTCTGCGCACATAGAGTGCCGACTAAAGATGGAAAATATGTACTGGGATTTCGCTCTAGGTGTAGTTGTATCGATGGCCGTGCAATGACCCGCGGTCGTTGGTTCGGGCCACATGGTTGCTGTACTAGCCGACGATAGTCGACCAGTAAGCTTCCGGCGTGGCAGTCACCAGCAGTTGAAGGTTAACATGACCGTCTTCTTTACTACCCAAATATTGCGCACAGCAAGGTGCACAAGGTCCGTGGACAGCGATCCGAAAACCTTTCAGAGCGCCGTTCACGAGGCCATGTGCACGTTTGTGACGATTTGTTGGATGTCCAGGAAGAAAAGTGGTGGGAATAAAGCATGAAAAATGAGAAGTGGAAAATTTTCCTTTAACGAAGCGAAAAATTTAAGAAAAAAAAAACTTTTCAGCTTCGCTCTACATTTGAACCAGTTCGAAGCGTTAACAAAATATTATACAATTATAAACCACCAGTAGCACGATCAGACGAGCAGACGAGCACACTACCCTCTAACGGGAGACCGGTCTCTGTTCTTGCCGAAGTTCGGGAACAGGTCCTCCTCTTCGTCCCGCGGAGGCCGTCTGTCGAACAGATCGCCTCTCTCTCTGGATCTTCCACCACGTCCACCCCTGCGTCTTCTTCCCGGCTCGTCTCTGCGTCTTCCTCCCGGCTCGTCCCAGCGTCCAGAGACCACCAACTTTCTCGAGGACTGCTGGTCGTCGTCAACAATCTCGTCGTCTCCGTCCTCGGACCGTCCCGTGATCAGATCCGGTCCGCGCGACGCATAACGGCCTCTGCGCTCGTCTCTGGATCTGTAGCGTTGTTTTGGATGCGTTCTCTGGATCGGCTCGGGCTCTCCGTGCACCAAGTAGTACCGCGAGTAGTTTCGCGCATTCTTGACTTTGCGGTCTCCGTAGAAACTCTGACGGATCGAGAGTCTCACGTTCTGGTCATTGAATCCTGGATCGTTACTGATGTACTCCATTGCCGGCCTCTCTTCTCCGGGAGGAACCCCGTCAGACACCTCGGATAGCAACGCCAATGCCTCCAGAGTTGCGTCGGGCTGCTCAAAGACGATGTTGATCGAGTAGTCGTTGATCCACTCGAGGCGGTAGTTGAACTTGACATATTTGTCTCTGTTTTCAAACGTGAAGTCGGGCTTCAAGAACGAGTCTATGTACAGTTTGATGGCTCTCGTGTCCAGTTCGTCCACTCCTTTCAACAACAGCGACCCGGGTCTCAGTTCGGTAGGGTCGTGGTCGGCTTCTTCGGTGCTGCTCTTGGGCTCCGCAGAGGTCTCGTCTGTGCCCAGATGTTGCAAGTGAGGTGGCACAGAAATGGGCTCAACGTCCATTTGCACGTCGTCCTCGTCGGGAACGACGGTGGTCAGCTTGTTACCGAAATCAGACATGTTGGAGTCGGCCGGATTTGGCTAATGTTGAGCACTATGTTTTTCTAAACACGCGTCTTTCTGCCTTGATGGTCTCCTCAGTCGCTCTGTTGAGTATTTCAATTATCGTGTTTTCCACCTTTGACAAACTTATTGAGCCCAGCACACGACCTTTCCTTTCCATCTACAATCACCAACGTTCAGCAGAAAGCGAAACGACCCGCATTGCTCGTCTGCCAAAGACAACCATTATACATTTCGTGAATCTACCTAGTTTACATTGCTTGCTATCGAATCGTGTATCGTCACTCCATCTTTTCATCTTTCTCATCTTTCTCATCTGCGGTCGGCTGCTGCTGCTGCTGCTCACCGACCCAGAGGACATTGTTGCATCTCACAAACAACTCGTCTCCGAGGTCCGTTGTGGTGTCTGCAGCTGTATCGATCTCCTTCACGTCGGCGTCCAAAAGGAGGTTCATGTAGTTGTCGACCGAAAGCAGCTTGCCGTGGTACTCGATGTTGTTGAACTTGAGTCTGACAACGACCTGTTTGTTGACCAGCGATTGCAGGTACGGCTTGGGATTGATCGGCTGGAATGACATGGCGGGGAGGACGGAAGTGGGAGCTGACGAGTGCAAGAAGTGAGTGTTGGTCAAACACAAGTAATCATGAATTATTTTTTTTTTGGGTGCCTACTTTTTTTTTTTTTTTTTCACGCTCATCACGTGACACTACCTGCTACTATTTTTTTCAAGTTCTTGTTCATTGAATTCGATTTATAAAACACAGGCAGAAAAGGAACAAGACCCAATCAAACCACGATGCAAAAAGTCCGAACTCTGCTTATTTTGATCTTTTTACATAGTACATCTATCTCTATAGCTCGTCAGAGTATGGGACGGCATCGACGTCACCAACAACAACCAAGTTGAACTTTGGAACAGACACAGACGACTTAGCGGAAGCAACGTCGACGGACTCGCCGGCCTGAGCGAGTATGTAGCTGGCCAGGGACTTGTACTTGGTCAGGTCGCTAGCGTTCTTGAGCAACTTAGCGCTCTCGGAGAGGAGAGATGCAACTTCGGAGGCCGAAGAAGAGGTGATGGAAACGTAAAAGAGGGAGGCAGCATCGTAGGTAACAACCTTGGAGTCGATGGAGACCGAGAGGGAGGAGGTTGGAAGGGAGGCCTTCAAGTAAGCAGACACCAGGGAGAAAGTGGAGGCGTCCTCGACTGGGAGACCAATGACAGCGGTGGTTGGACCGGCCTGTCTGATTCTGGCGTCGGTGCCGACGTGAGTCTTCTGCTCGACTGGAGAGGTGGATCCAGCAGGAAGCTTGGAGAACGAGGACTCCTTGATGAACTGGGAAAGGTCGGACTCGACAACGTTGGAGGCAATCACCTCAACGTTACCGTCCAAGAAGACGGACTTGGCGTAGGCAGCAACGTCTTCCGAGGAGTATGATTTGGATCCGTCAAAGTAGAGAGGCTTTCCGTAGCCCTTTCTGAACGAGATGGCGTGCAACTCCTCGAGAGCCTTGAACTCGGAAGATTGAGCAGCAGTGGAAGAGACGGCCTTGGCGTATGGGAGAGCAATCTCCTTCAGCTCGTGAGGCTTGAACGAGGTCGCAGAGACAACGTCGCCCAAAGCGTTGACAAAGTAAGGAAGAGCCTCTTTGAGGAACTTGGCTTCGAGCACAATGTCGTCTCTGGTGACAGAAGCCTTGTACTCACCGCCCAAAAGTTCGGCCTCTCTCTTGAGTCTGAGTCCGGTTCTGGCTTCGGTGTTGAGGAAGGTGGAGGAGGCCAACAAGTGGGCCAAACCTGGAGCGCTGGCTTTAGAACCAGCGTTCTTCACAACAACCTTCAACGACGACACCTCAGAACTTGGTGCCGGAACCGTGCTCACCTTGACGGCTCTTGGAACGGATGTGGAGAAAGATCTGGAAGAAACTCTTGGAAGCATTGCGGGTCTCCTTTGTGTGTTGTTGTGTTCGCTGATTCAAGAACAAGAGAGGAGTGAGAACAAGTCAAGAGGTTTTATTTAGCTTTCGTTTTTTTTTTTCGCACAATTGAATATTGTATGTATCCCATTGGTCTGGAAAAATTTCGCAATTTGGGGGGAAGCCCCCGGGCGCGCCCGCCGCGGCGGCCGGCCACCGGGCGGCGGGCGGC